>CM026183.1:11183098-11259957 GCA_014825925.1 Bombus breviceps | reverse complement strand
TCCAACGATAATAAATGAATTTTTCTCATCTTAAAAGAAAAATAATAAAATAGAATTAAACCTCGGCAAACAATCCTTACTACTTAATGCACCAATTACGCGCTTGAACCGTAGATTCTTTATTAAATTTATCGGGAATAAAGCTGTCGGTCTTTCCGAGATTCATTATGTTCCTTTAATTTGTACGCCGTTTCGCGTGCAATCGGCCGTTGATGAAGAAACAACGCAGTTTTGTGGACCTAATCTGCCCGAACACGCCGCCGATCGCGTCGCCGGATAATTTTAATGGATTGCAGGTCGAGTGAAATTGCACGAGCTGTCCGTGGCGTCGCGCTATAATTATCATCGGCTGACTATCAGGCCTTCTGTCATTTACAGTAAATTTACATTTCCCATTGATAGAGGCGACTTTGACGGGTGAAACGCGAGCGTTCTGCCAGCAACACCGACATCCGCTTCCACGTTATCGTCGCGCTTCCGAAAGGTTTGAACGCGTCAGCTTGAACGCGAGTACGCGTTTTAACCTCTGAGCTCGTATCTTTTTACGATATTAAATACTATCTCGGTTTACCTAGAGTAAATACTACCTCGAATTTCTATTTAAATTTTTTTTTTTTTCCTTCTATACCCGAACAACATTTTCGTTTTAACGAATAAAGATCAGCCAAATTTAGTTTTTAATAAACTAATAAAATAACACGGAGGATTTTTGATAAATACATAAAATTACCGGCGGAGGATTGAAACGAAAAATAACGCATATCGATATCGATTGTTTCATTCGTTTCTTAAATTTGTAAAATATGTTGATGGTAGAAGAACACGATTGGATTGGCAATTGCTCGAAAAACGCGATAGAATTAAGTAGGGAAACATCTGAGTCGTTTTAATATACTTTGAGTTTGTTTCTTTTTCAAACTTACGCAAAGGGGCAGCTTTTCTCTTTGATTTACCGATCGTTCAATTTTACATTACGTTTATACCTTGTTAATTAATTTTTAATTAATTTTTTCGTCTCTTAGTACAGGAAAATTTAATTGGTTCGAGAAGCTTTCGAACTGAAGTTTTCAGATCGTTCTATCAGATTTTTTTTTATGAGAAAAAAAATGTTCTTTTCTTATTTTAGCAGTCAATTAATTTCTCGAAATATTCTGTTACGGTTCTATGAATTCTTTAGTAGCTTTTTACAGCTACATCTTCAAAATGATAAAAAAATTTGGTTCTGTTTGGAGTAAAGTTAGATTGGACATCCAGATTTTTCTACCCTGTACGTGAATTTCTTCTCTGCTCGTGGCTATTTTTATACCTTATTCTAACAGTCAGTTCGTCCCCCATTGCCTTCTATTAAATCGTTTCAATTTTTTGCCGGTTTCCATCAAGTTTTGGAATAGGATAGTTTTAGAATATATTTCGACCGAAATTCTGGACGTTCCTCCTTTATACGTTAATTTCGCTAATTTTCTTTTCGCAACTGCGATTGTCCAAAGCTCATTTCGGCCGTTGATTAATTTTGCAGTATTTTTTGTTAAATTAGTTTAATGAATCGTAATAATTTAATGGGAAATTATGAGCATTGTTCGTGTTCAGAGTAATTAGTATAATTACAACAGAACGATGGTTATAATTTCATCTGTGATTATATTAGAATGTGTTCTATTCTCTTTCTCTCGTTTTCGCATTTCTTTTCCCTTTTTCAACATATTTGCGTTTACAAGAGGAGTTTGTTAAAGTAGTAACGCTGTTAATAATTGAAACTGACGATGCCTTTTCACACAACTATCTTTTCTCCTATTAATTCCGTAAATTTCCATGGCTTTCCATTAGAGGTACGGTATAAATTTTGATTTAATGGAAATTAAATTCCGATAACTACGAACTGCTCTTTAATATTGCTCGAACATTATCACGATCAAATTCTTATCGCAATGTCACGTAATAAATTTTGCACGTTTCTCAGTGACCAATCATCAAAAAGATAGCGGCAAGTTATTGCATAAAACGGGTAATCTCGATGTAAATTTCTTCCGTTGTATTATATACATATTTACAATCAACGGATTTATAGGTTCATTTCATAATCAAAATTCTGGCTTATTCGTAAAAGGGCATTGTTCTGTTAACAACGTACTATACTTTATTTTAATGTTAAAATTATTGGACCGGTTAAAATAGAGCGTAATAAAATGACGGGTAACGGATTTTCTTTCTTCTTTTTATAGAAATATGAAATTTGAATCACAATTTTATGTACCTTAGTTTAGCGTGAACTGTTCGACAGAATTAGATGACTTTTACCAAACTTTCATGTACAGTCCCATGGATTCTTAACGGAAAGGCTACGTATTCTGCAAGTTTTTCTTTCTAAAAAGACAAATCTGCAAGTCTCCCGATACTTTGTCCAGACGATCCCAAACCTCTCGCCACCAATAAATCACCACTCAAACCGCCCTATTTACATCCAGCAACTAGCTACACTCATCACTCTACAATCACTCTTCCGACCCCTGTGCCTTATCTACTTACTGAAATCCCATCGTTTCTTTTACCCGTTGCTTTTGCGAGGGAAAAAAAACCCCGAGAAAATCAATCCCCATTTTTCTCCAAATAATCTCTCGCAATTTGTCGAAGGTCCGGTCATCTGATCAAGAATAGCGATACCAGATCGCGGTCGAAATATCTTCCGTCCACGCGTCGAAATACAAAGAGGCGCTTTCTTTCACAGTAATAGGAAAGGAAAGAAAATGAAGCTGGTATGAAAACTTTCTGTTCAATCCTTTCTTCTATCGATTTTCGTTCGTTAGTTCCCTTTTTTCTTTAGCTCTCTTTAATTCTCCTTCGTTCCCTTTCAAATATTTTGCTGGCTTATCTAATAGCTTATCCGTTGTACTATTTGAAGCGACGAAATTTGTATTCCTTGGATCAAGATCATTATTGTACACGTCGAAGAATTAATTATAATACAACACGTTTAAATCGGACTAAAGGTAGTGATTGATTTTAAAAAATATTTATGGTAGTGATTACTTATGTGTGTCTGAGTTTCAAGTTTCAGTTTTTGACTACACACGTGTGTATTTTTCCCGTTTCCACAAACGTGTACGTAATCTCACAAAGTACGTATTCTTGGTAATTTTATTCATTGAATTTTATTCCTTTGTGACGCATACTTTAGTTTGCAAGGATCTTTTACCAACCACTAATATACCAAAGTACTGCAGCTTGAAAAATTCTTCATTACAGTATGGTAATGAAATAAAAATTCTGATTCCTCTTACTGTAGTTAAGAGTCAATAAATAATTAATCAATTTCTGAGGATTTAAAATGGAAGAAATTACACCGTTTGTAAAATACAGGTTTGAAAATTACCAAAAATGCGTGTGTACATCTATCGCAATGAACATATGTTATATGCCGTAAACTTGGAAATCTTCATTCTGGTAATTCTCCAATAAAATAAATAATTCACGATTCGTCACTCGGCGGATATTACAAATAACGACGCTATCTCGAAATCAAGACATTTGTTTCGATGAACATGAAAATACATACGTGCAAAAAGAAGTCCTCCATGGAAGCTATGGTACATAGGAAGGAGGGCAGAAAACGAAAAGGGAACAACGAAGGGGTGGCTGCGAACAAATGTTTCGAGATTTATGCAGAGTACTACTATATACACATTGGTAAAGCAACGTTTCGTTTGAATGACATGCGTCGGTATTTATGTCTACGGTGGAGTAGTCGGAAAAGAGTGGAATCGGAAGTCGCGCGATCGAACCGCTTGGGGATCGTGACTCTCCCTGTCCCTGGTCCTCTAGGGGGTCGAGTCGAGGACCGTGGTTGTTACGTACTGCAACCAGGACAGGATGAAATATGAGAATTAGATCCTGGCTTGGCCAATTTATTTCGCGATAGTCGACTACTACCGATCTCGACATCTGGGTAGTAGAGGAATTCCTGGTGATCTACCGAGGCGTGTAGGTTGGTTGGTCGAGGTTTATGCGTTTTAGAGAAGGAATCGAGTCCTGTTGGTTCGTAATCGGGGTTAATTGATCGGTCAAAGAAGCTTGAACCGTGAATCTTGTTTGTATGTAACGTATCTCTAAGTATCTGGTTATTCTGTTTGATTTGTCGCGGCAGACGAATTATAGAGGAATTAAAGTGATTTGCACCGATAGATGAATGGCAGTGGAATTGAAAGCGATATTTTTCGTCTTTTTATGTATTGAACAAGTTGTGAATTTATATTGGTGGTCAGTCAAATCTACGAATAACACGACATACACTGTAGACTAATTTATTTAATTATTTCAAGTACATTGGACGGTTTCAACAACGAGCGATCTCGTCTAATAAATCTCACGATCAAACATCCTCTACACAAGTCCACTAGAAATTGGTAACCCCGACGTGTGTTGAACACGACTAAATCACTAAATAACCTCTACAGATCAAAATATAGTAACATGTATCGAGCTTATGGCGGAATATTTTAACGTCAAAAGGTCGGAAATACTTTTCTCTGACACTCAGGGCCTTGAAAACGATCGATCCGTCTTGTTTAACGAATCTCATTCTCACTGTAAAAATCAACCATAAAGCTTGTCCTGCGTATGAAATATTCATTTTTTACGAATTTCGAACGGTTTCTCCCTTTGGATAATCGCGCTACGCCTATAGAACGAGCGATTTTTCATCTTTCAAGTGACAGAAACACCGCGTGTTTCTCCGTTTATTTATACGCAACTTTCGTTTTCGCGGGTCGATTCGAACGCAACTACAATTTTTCTGGCGTTTCAACAAGATTTCCAACGTTTCTTCGATACGTTTTTAACAAAAATTCTTCTCAATCGTGTCATAATTCATACAGATTTTACCATACACATACAGCCTCGCTGAAAAGTTGCAAGACAGTTATTATATTTGCTTCAAAACTGGAAAGAGTTAAGCGATCTTTAAAAAATGCGACAGAATAGCTTCATTTAGCTTGATACTTTATCCAACAATGAAACTACTTAATGCATAAGGTGTTAATTCATTAAAATTCATACTACAGGACATGCATGTAATTTAAAGTTCATAATATACGTAAAGTATCTGCTGAAACTTTATTGAAAGTAAAATATGTTTTAAGACTCCCGAGCACGGGAGTGTATGTACGTAGCTAGAGTTATCAATCTTCCCCGCGTAAAATATCAAAGTCCAGAAGAATTAAAATAAGCAGTACCTTAACGAAACTCCCGAAAGCAACCGAACCAACGATCAACATTTCCCCGCTAAACGATGCACGCTTATTTCAGCTGCGTTCCAGTTTCGTTTTATAATTTCGGACGAAACCGGGTACCTTTCACGGCAGCGAGCGTGGCGTGAATTCGCGAGGTCTCGTCGATTAATAATCGAACGAGCGAATTACGACGTTCCAGTTCACGGTTCGTCATCGGTCGCTCAATGCGGCTGGGATTATTTTGTTGATTCAACGAAACGTTTCGGTCGCGTGCAAACTGGTCGACCGTGTTTGACCGTCGTCATTTCCGTGGGTTCGCGCGTCAGCGTTATTTGATCGACGGGATCCATTCCCAATTTTTTCAGCGCCCTCTTCACATCGGCGATGAACAAAAAAAGAAAAAAAAAAAAAAAAAAGGAAAAAGAATAACAATAAAAACAGAGATGTGAAAAACAAGTACAGAAATCGTGTAAGTTGCACATAGGCTGCGTTCGCGTGTCTAAACAACGATGAGAAAAATGCAAATATTATTAAACACGGTGGATCGGTTTTGCCTTTGTTCCCATTAAAAAATCGCATTACGTCGTTATTTTTTTACGCTGTGCAATCCGCGTAAGTTTTATTGTTCCACGCTTGGATTCCCGTTCCGCTTTTGTACGTTTTTCTTTCTCTTTATAATGTCGTTTAATACCATTCGTTTTATTCGTCTGCGCTCCCCGGCCCCCTTTGGTTATATTTTACCGCATCGTTGTCATATCGTTCGTTACAGATAAACACGTGTGCACGCCATAAGTCTCCCGTTTAACCGATCTCGTTTCGCGATTCACGAGTTTTCTCATTCCTCCGACCCGTAGCTTCTCTCTTTTTTCTTTCATTTTCCGCCTGCGAACCGCCTGGGACTATGAAGCGCGAATTAAGCGTATCCCCCTTTTTATAAATAATGCAAACACGATGCATAGCCTCGCAAAGAACTTTACACCCGGCGAATTTCAATGCTACCACCTCCCAAGTGCTCCGCTTCTCCAGATACTTCAATCTCTCGTGATTTTCCAAGTATTCAGCCGCAGAATCGTTGTGCAATCGTTGTGCTAAACTTCGTGAAGAAGGGGATATCGATAAAAGAGAAAGAACAGAATGGAAATTTCGATAGAGCATAATACTAGAAACAATAAGATAATTGTTATTAGAAAGAGTTAGTTGTTAGTGGTAGTTTTTGATTGTCCGCGATTTTGAAGTTATTAATATAATTTTCTTCCTTATTTTATTTCGTCCTTTCACTCGTTGTATTTTAGTAGATAGAAATTTATTGTATAATTACGTACGTAAGAATTACTAAAGGTATCAACAATATGATTAACTCTTTCGGTAATATTTTACGTTTATTTATCGCTATTTTAGTATAAGGGTTACACTAATGGGATGTCGAGTAGCTAATATAGCGTTTTAGCAACTAATCAACGCAGAATATATCGATATTGGTATACACAGTAGGTGAGTACAGGTATCACCGTCTTATTCCCCCGAGTGTCTGTTCGTGACTGCACGAATTCGATTTCCCTCTTCCCAAACCATCTGATTCGACCTCTGCAAACGATTATGATAGTACAAAAGCGTATTAATGCTCTGTTCAATTTACTTAAAAAACATTTCAAATAACTTCGTTCTCCACTCGGTCGTCATTTTCTAATTTTTTATTTATATATATATATATATATTTAATTAAAATATATATTTAAATATATATTTAATAAATATATATTTTCATAAACGTTATTGACAGAATGCTAAATCAGCCACTCGAGTCCCAATGCTCGAATGTAAGAGACGATACATTGAACGCAACGTTCAAATATCAGCCAAGTAATTGTTAAAAACATGACGAACCTGTTTTCTAGGAAAGGTAAAGAAATCTATTCGATTCACTGGTAAGAATCCTTATACAGCTACGTTCTTCGATCACCTATCAATTCCGAATTAATTTCGCAATTCCGCAAACAGTCTCGCATTGATCGCAGCGTTTCCAAATCATCCATTCGAATTCCAGCAAACGCGCTAAAAAATCGCGACTTCAGCCTAGCAAAAGTACGATCATACCGTTTTCCCGCAAAGTAAGAAAAAAAAAAAAAAGTGTACAAATCCTCTATTCAATTCGGTCTGAATATCTTGAAATAACTTCGTCCCTCGATCATCCATTCCAAATGAATTTTCCGTATTCCACAAACATTATCGCCTTCGCCACCATTCCCCAAATCACCCATTTCAATTCCAATAAATTCGGCCATTTCGATTCCAATAAATGCACCCAAAAATTCCAACATCCGTCAAGCAATGGTTAAAAATACGACACAGCAGCCGTCGGAAAAACGAGTAGAAATGAAAAACAGCATCGAAACTGAATGAATTTCAACGTCCATCCGTGTCATTAACGCCAGAGGCACGGTTGGTGCGTGGTCGATTTGCCTGAAAACGAGCCACCGATATAAGTTCGCGCATAATTTTTTTTACTCGATTCAACCGTCCTGTAAAATATGTCTCTTTTCTGTGGCGCTAGCGCTCGCGCCCCGGAAATAAATTCGACGATCGCGTCAACGAGGAGGCGGCCGGCTTTTATACCGGTTGGCCGCCATTAACGGCGCGAATAACGCGGCCAAAGCTTTATTTGGCCGAACATTTAAAACGCCCGGTGCACCTGGCCGGATAACGAGCGTGCATCATCTTGCGGCCGGCAAGCTTTTTATCCGCCCTCGAATATTCGCGTTTCATTAACAAAACATTCCAGGGCGCCGCGATTGCCCGAATCTATTCGATTCGATAGCATGTTTTCCATTCGATAGCAACGAATAAAAATTCATTTTCCTCCTCCGGAGGAGAAAAATTCGATTTTCCGTGGCTCTTTAGCTCCTCTCGAACCTTTTCTTTTTTTTTTTCTTTTTTTTTTTCGATTTAACAAGCTTTTTGTCTTCTGTAATCCGTGCTAAATCTTTCCTTTCCGTTTTGTAACATTCGCCTTCTTTAACCGCTTTCCAAGACATTCTCTCTGCACTTTTTTCTCTTTTCTGCAATATTTCTTGCGCTCTTCAGACTCTCGTTTTATCTAATCCTTCTTTAATTACGCGTTTTGGGTTTTTTGTTCTAAGCGAATTTTTAACTGTATTTTTTAAATAATTTCTCCTTTTTAACTTACCTTTCGTTATGTTTTCTATCTGTTAGCCTCCTTGGTTTCTGCGATATCGCCTCTTTCCCTTTCTACGTTCTCTTCGATTCAACTTAAATCGCACTTCAGCGATTAAAATCAAACGCGATAGAAACAGAGGAAACATTCACGTAGAACAGATCTGTGAGACAGCAAGCAAAAAGTGATATTCATGATCGGGCAACAAGTATCGCTTTTGTCGCTGTCGATTTCTTATCGTTATACAATCGATGACTGGACTCGTGGTTGGACTCCAGTTAATTGTGTAACGTAGCTCATGGAAATTGACGCGTTAAACGGCGCGTAGGAAACGTTGGCAACTCGTAAAATTGCCTCTGCGTTCGACGAGGCTCCGGTCCAGCCCGGGTCATTACAACGAAAACTCTCCACGGGGAGTTAATGGAAGATAACAGTCCATTAAGGCATCGCTCTGCTGCTGCCGTTAAATTGATTTGCAAATAAAAGACCTTTCCTCGGAAACGCGCGCCCTTCCTTTATCCACTTTTTGCGTTGATGGATACGCATAACACCCTGCTTTAGCCGTGCTCTATTTGTTTCTGTTACGCTATCCACGCTGTGCACTCCTTTCTAAACCAAAAAAGAAAAAAAACGTAGGATTTATAAAGTATCGGATCGTCGAGCAAATTTTGCTCGATTGATAGAAATGACCCTTTCGAATCTGTTTTGCGAATCCTGGAACGAGATTGGTATTGATATCGTGTAACGTGAACAACGATTTCGTTCAGTTTTTCAATTAATCGAAATGTTGATACGAAAATTGGAGGATACGTTTAATAAAGAAACCTTATTACTAGTTACCTTCTTGAATATTAAATTAGGTAGTTAAATCGTATATTATATATACGAATAAATCATTTGAAAATCATTTGATAAATGATTTTCATATGTTAATTTCTTTTTTCTCTTTCAGTATAAATGAGTAGACGTAACAAGACGAAATTAAGCTTCCGACACATGCGTAATAAAACTAATAATACCGGAATAAACGAAATACCGCAAAAGTCATCAGAACGAAAATGGTTCAATTTCGCAAACTAAAAATATGTTACTCTAATTTCTCTCGAATTTCGCTGGTATAACCTTGCTCACGTATTCGTCGTTAAAACGTTGCAATTATTATTCTCTGGCTGTCTCCTCGTTTCCAATCCGTCAACCGTGAGGAACCATCGACTTTTGAAAACCGCAGAACGTAAATTGAACAGAGGAGCCAGAATGGAAAATTACATGAACAATTAAACACGTTCCCCCGGTAATTAAGGAGCAATCGAGCAGAGCTTCCCATTTAATCCGACAACTCGATTTGATCGGTAATGAACCCGTCAGATTCCACGAGTTTAATCGAATCACCGACGATTCGGCAAAAATGTCGGGCCAGGTTCGGTGACCGGTTGTCAAGACGTGCGACGACGAAATTGGCTTGGACAAGTTGACGAGGAAATTGCGAAAATAAATTCGAAGGGTCAGCCTCGTTAAATACAACGTATTTACGTAGCCGTGTCGGCGATCGATCCTCGCCGATGGAAACGCGAGCCACACGAACCATTGCGAGTACCGCGCGCAAATAATTGAAACGCGCGTTGCTCGATATCGAAAATAGCAAAAAGAGAGCGAAAAGGAGCAACGATGAGAAGACACAAAGACAGATCGGTAAGAAGTTTGGTGTTGCTGCATGTCAATGTAGAGTTACTTGAGTCGGCGGATTAATAAAACAAAAAGCAAAATAACTTGCAGAAATAAAATAATACGCGCACGCTACTGAGTCATGATCACATTAGCTTAACAATATCTTCAAAACTAACTTCTATTTGACTTCCGTGATCTATTGATTCTGTATACGTGATTCCATATACATGCTCTATATGTATATTTTCTACCTACATGTACATTTTCTTTGTTTACTTTATCTGGATCGCAACAATATCCCGTCCGTATTTGTTGTATAATCAGGAATTAAAGATGAAATGTTCCTAAAAAAATCCCACTCTTTTGTACGATACTAACTTGTCATATATCAATAATTACGATTAAGACGGTAAACGATATTCTCGTCTGAGAATCGGTGAAATAGAATCTGTCTACGCTGTAAGTAATAATCATTAAATTTGTTTCAACAACTACCACGTTTATTAAGCGAAATATTGATCGAAAAATATCAATCAGATGTCCGAAATCAGCGAAATTTGTACAATCGAATTTTAAACATTTGGAAGATAACGTCCGAACGTATTGGAAAACGAATACAGGAAGAACAAATGGAATAAGACATCAAAGTGTGCGAAAGCGAGGCAAATGAACAGTAGAAGGGAGACAGTAATGGTGACAAAGGATAAGCAGGAATAGAAATAAAGGAGAATAGCGAATAAGAGGTTGGATGAGAGAAACTGAGGATGAGAAGGAGATAAACGTGTATGATAATTAAAGTGACAAGAAAGAATCGGAGGGATCGGCGAAAACGGATTTCAGAAGTGTCATTAAAGAAGAAGAACGAAGAAGGAGACAGATAAACGGGTAAAAAAGTAAAAACGTAGCACAAACGCGACTGAAGTATAAAGTAAACAATAGAATGGCAGAGTAGAGAGAGCGACAAAGCAGCAGGTCTAGATTGCGGAGTAAAGCCGCCAATAATGGAATGAAATACCTACAAAGGGAAAAACGAAGAGCCTCGATAACAAGAAAAATCCTATCACAAGCGAAAAATGACAGAGGAAGGGGGGGGAGGGGAAATGGGAGCTAATAAGAAAAAGAGGAAAATAAAATGTAGGGGGCAAACGCTATCGAACCAGGTAAAGGTATTAATAACGGAATGGAAGAGAAGCAATCGAATAAACAAAGACGACGAGAAGATAAGAAAAAGATGGGAGGGTAGAAGGAGAAAGGGAAAGTGAAGATGCGAAAGAGAAAATAAGAGAGAGCGTCGCTCGATTGATTTTTCCTTCAGGAGTAATATCGAGAGAGCACGCATCCCCTTTCTATTATCAAAGACGAAGTATGGTATAGACCTTACATCTTATGGGATTTCGTGTCGCGCAAAAAGTGCGGAGTACCTGCACTGAAAAAACTTAGTGCTCCTGTACAGATCGCGATAATTTAGGAATTTTCAATTTAATTACCGAAGTTTAGGTGAAATTAGTCGAATTGGAAGAATCGTCGTTTGTTATATTCAGGGAGAAAGATCTGTTTCCAAATCGTTCAACAAAGAAGATGTTCATATTTGCGGTAAATAAACAATTTCTGACTAGAAATACGAAACGCTCAGCGAAAAGGATTTGAGAAAGACTCGGAAAAATTGACATTCTACCATGCTTTTTTAATATTTTCATCTTTCTACGATCTTCAATTTCTCCTAAACGCGTAAACTAGATACCACCTATACTCCAGCGAAAATTACGTACATAAATACATATAAGCTTACTAAGCTACATTCCTTTCTCCATATTCATATTGTTTATAATTTCATGTTTTCAACGAGAAATACGATTTGTGCGTATCATTTAATTTCGTCTACCAGCCACTGTATAATTTCATTCTATTAGTATTCTTTTCCTAGATCACGTCGAAAATGGTAGAAAAATGTTAAGAAGGCCGTAGACCTGTCATGATACAAGAACATACGATATTACGCGTATGCTATTATCGAGGCTTATGAAGACTATATCGATACATGGTCGGTCGACGAAGCTATAATTCTCACGATCCGCGTTGTATAACAACGCGTATGTTCGCCAATGCACGCCAATGTTCGCTTCGAGGGTCAGAAGCGCACGTGTATTTTCCGCCGGGATGCGATTAAACGTGTGTACTTTACGAGGGTCGTGGCGGGACTTTTAAATTTCTCGGTATCGCTCGCACGCGGCGCATTCTCGCTGTTTATGCACGCGCCAGGGAAATTAACGAGATTTCTAGACCACCTTGAAAATCGAGCGTCCTATGCCGAGAAACTTCCCCACATCGAAAACTATAGTACGTGCCACGGTTTACTATAATAAACTTGGTGTCTTATTCTACGATGAATATGCAACATAGTTGCGTGTACTCGTATTTTTTAACGAAATGTTTTATCGGATAGTTCGCGCTCTTTGCTTTTCTATTCGATTTTTCATTTGTTTCTGTTTAATTAACAAAGTTCTTGAGGAACTATTGCAATTACCATTTCGAAGGTAAGCTAGTATCGAAGAACTAAAATTAAAATTGTCCTATTTTATCTTATAGGCCCTATCCCCCGAAAGTTTTTCAATTACAAAATTTTATAAAATTTTAACCATTATCAGTCACCTATTTTTTTATTTCATCTGAATTTTAATTTTAAACATTTGCTAGTCGAGAATAAACACTGTTTTCCAATATCGGTAAATATCGTATTTAAGTAAACTTGAAAATACAATGTTTTTAAATACGGTAGAATGTCGATTATCGGAGAAAGTAATAGACAATATAATCCGATGAGTGGATAATGATACATCGGATTTTAATGTAGATTAAAAATGGAGACATACACGATACGCAATAAAAATTTCTATCGATACATCCGGGTGAAAGAATTAAATTTTAAATAGTTGAAAATCCAAATAATCTAAAGTGGGAAATACATATTTCTTTTATCCCTATTTATAGCCTCAAATACTTTGATCAAGAAATGGATAATTTAGATGATATTTAGATAAAATGACGAGACGAAAGGAACAAAACACGTACAGCTAAATACATATTAGGCAAAGAATGTCGTTTGAAAAAGTTAGATAAAATTGACGAGAGTGGGCAATTCGGGTTAGAACTAAATTCTCATGAGAAAGATTGCGAAGGAATAAGTATCCATATAAGTGATTTCGAGGGAGGGCTCCTTGGCCGACTCTATGTCAAATAGCTGGCCCGCTTTTGGAACCTGAACCCTATTCAGTCATCGAGTATCTCTTATCGCGCTTTGACTTTTCTTCTACTTCGGTATTTCCGGGTCTTTCTTCCGATATTCGATATCTCCTTCTCGAGAAAGGTTAGTTCTATTCTGCACAAAAATGTCAGTTTGAAGTCACTAAAGAAGATTGAAATATTTCAATTTTTATATTTTACCCTTCTCTCAAAATGGTTCGCGTTATCATAATTCAGATCAGCATAATCCAAGCCACCAACTTCGGATATCTCCAAATTCTCATTTTCTCGCCAGTAACATAATTTTCGTTATAACTGATCTCTTCCCCGTTCGATCTAACATTATTTTCTCCTTCAATTAAATATAAAAAAAAAAAGATACGCTTAACAAAGGAATCAGGATAAAAGAGGATGAAAAAATATCTGTTACGTCCGGATTTACAAGAGACCGAATCAATCATCCGTGTGGTGAATTCCATTGTGAAAAACGAAATCCCCAAAATCGGAGAGGAAAAATAAAGCATGACTATACATGGAAAACAGCGACATAGATGCGAGTGGTCCGCGGACGTTTCACACGGGAATAGTAATATAGCGTAACGTGGTGGACATTATACTGACCTATGCATAAAATACGAGCCAGTGATATCTGCCGGAGATACGGGGATAAAATATAAATAGGCAGGGGCACGTGTCGTTTCGACGAGTGCGCTCGATGAATGTTTAAGTGTTATTCCGTTTCTACGTACGACTAGCGCGAAAATATACGCCTCATCGCGAAACGAATCAAAATCCTATTACGATACATTTTATAGTTTCGCCAAATGAACCGCGTAAAATTACAATGGACGTCTTGACGATGGAAGACGAACGACGATGACGTTTAGGGTTGATGTAAACGTTTGCAGAGTCGGATCCCGAAATACGAGGAACCAAAGAAGAAGAGAAACGCATTTATGTGTACTTTTATATTTATAGTAACGATCAATTTGCTATCATCTCAATAAATAAGAAGAATGTTTATTTTCCTTACTAGATATCGCGATACGATATAAGTTTGGAAGAAAACAGAACTGGGTGATTCTAAGAAAATCTTCAGAGCTTCCAACAAATCGTCAAAGATGAATCTGTTTCGCTTCGATTCGAAATTTTTAAACGATTAAAAGCAGCCGATACGATTTGGTCGTGCAGAATTTACATGAAATTTTCAAGATTAAATTATTCGTCATTTTCATGGTTTGTAAGTACTTGAATATACCGGTTTCGTTAATATCTTGCCATTTTCAAAATAGCAACTCTTGAAACTAGATGTTCTTGGAATTCTGATTTTAGTTAATAGATTCGGTCATATAAAATCGAAGAGGGTCTCTGGTTGCGGAAATCGATTTTTCTATAATACGCGAGTACTTACTTATCTATCCATTTATTCACGTGTCATCCATAAGAAAATGGGAAATCCATAGTACGTTCACGTCTTCCGCACTGAATATATTTAACGGGCTTACGAAATTATCGATGAAATTATTCTTACCAAAAGAACAAATATTTATACTTAAAAATTAATCATTGTAACTACATTAAATATAACTACGTACTACTTCTAACAGGACCCTATACATTCGCGTTCGATCGACCGTATAAGCACTATGTGTGCTAACGATTCCAGAAACCATTATGGATACAGATGCTCGGTACGTATGTACGTCGTTAAAACGGCCTTGAAACGTCTATTATAGAGTAAAATTATGTAACAGTAAAAGGATATCATGTAATTCGTGACATAAAGGGTTGGAACTCGTCTCATGCCAAGTCAGGTAACTTGGAACGGTAAAAAGAGGAAGGCAAAGAAAACGATTATGAAGGAGGACGATCGAGTATAGGGAGGATCGAGTGAAAAGGAGTCAGAGATTGAACGAAGGGGGCGGAGATGGGGATAGATTTAATAAATCGCGTTAACGTCGGCGCCGTTTGAAGGATGGAAACGGCTCGCGAATGGGCCCGGTGTCTGCGTGCCTATTAAATCTATAATTGCGGTCTCCGACAGTTAGAATGAATATTTTACGAGCGCGTGGAAATGGCGCGACTATTGAAATTGCTTGCTCGCGATGCCACCTTTCCCCCTTCCGCCGCGCTCTTTCTCTGCACACGGATGACGTTCCAGGATTTTCCAGAATGTAGTTTTGTTATTTCAATAGAATGAAACCGGTTTTGAATAGGACGCGGTATAATTTCAATTCCAGGAGGAATGTTTTCGCAAGGAACGTACCGCGAATAGGTTATATTAAAGCGGTTCTTGAAAGGAAGGGATGCATTCTAGGCCATCCACAGCTCGAGGGATATATATCGCTGATGGTATCAGACATGTAGAACTCACCGAGAGTCAACATCAATCTTGTAGAATTCGGTGTAGATGACCCGAAGTTTCCAAGACTTTATACATATGACTGGATGAACTTATATTAGTTTACATAGAGTGTTAAAGACGATATTGTCTTTTGTTAAGACTTTGAAGTTTACGAAAATTATAATACCGAGAAGAATAAGAGATACTTCTAATTGATTTTTTATGTCTGAAATATGCATTCCATGCGAATGTCCACGTGGAACTTGATATTTTATGGTTCATGGGGAACAATGTGCCGGACTTACAATAACAAATGGAAAATATACGTGGCAAAATAGATGGAATACGTTGTGCAAATAACGTAACTTTATTCATCGATGGTTTTTGCGAAACGTTTTACGAGTTTGAACAAGTTTCCTGAAATCCCCATATTACGTGTATATTATTTCAATTCTAAAACGAGTGTGTGTATGTGTATGTGCGATGTATATGGTAGTTCGTATAATAATTGAACAATCAAAAAATGTGTTCCCCGATAAACGAATTCCAAGTTAACTTCTTCTTCGCTTCTTAAATTCCACGGTAACAGTAGCAATTTCAAGCTTCTATAATCAATCGATATCATTGAAAGAAACTTACGAACCAGTTCGCGACACCGGAAAGAGAACCAAAATTTACTGTACATATAATTCTTTCGTTCTTTTTCTCGATCAAACGTTCAAGCCATTATTCCGACTCCGTATAACCTCGTAAATTATCGATGGTACATAATGGAATCGACTGGAATATCATTTTGTCAGAGAGGATATCATTTTCAGGGTCCGGGAGGGATGAAACATAAATATACAAAAAGACCGGACAAGCTTTCACGAGCGTTGTCACGCCGGTTAATTTTTTAACAGGCGTCCCCAAACCCCACCTAAAACGGGGTTGAACGAGCCGCGAAATGGCTCGATGAAAAATGGCCGAAAGAGGCCATTTTGCACCGATGAGCTGGCCTTCCCTTGTCGGCGAACAAGATACCAGCCGAACAGGTGCCAGGTAAATTACGTTTCCCGAAATAAGGAAGAGGATAAGAACCCTCGAGGTACGAGGGTGCCGGTACAAGCCAAGGGAAAATGTATTTCACGAGCTGGTTACGCCAAATTTTCCAGCAACTAAGAGAAAAGAGGGAGAATCGAGGGCTGATGGAAGAATGGCTGGGGTTGAAAAATTCACCAAGCTTTGTCCTTGTTAGATGGGCTTCCTGTTAATTTCTGTTACAAGATGAAAAAGGGGGAAGTTCCAGAGCGACAGGAAAGCTTCCCGTGGCGTTTCGTTGCGAACAAAATTGGAAGCTGGAAGACATATAAATGCTAAGAAATTTTGACTGCGAGTAGGTAAAAGGTGAAAGGAAACAATAGAGACTGGGAGATAGGAAACCTGGCTAGATTCAAGTCGGATCGAAGTGACGAGTCGTAGTAAATTTATTTCCAGAATAAATGTACCTTGAGAAAAAGATGAAGTGAACGAAATCAAAAAAAAAAAAAAAAAAAAAAGAAAGATAGCGTTCCAGTATATATACAGCTAACTGTAAGTCTGAAAGTGAAAACTTACGTGTAAAAAGGAATAAAGAACTCGTAAACTTATAAAATATAACGAATATGCAATGTAAATTTCTATAATTTTCTTGTGAATCATATTATAACGCTAGTCAGTCACCCTCGATTTATTTTCATCGTTATTTCTTCCTTTTCTGTGCTTTCAGTATCTATTTACCTAACAGAAATTTCAACTAGCCGCGTCGTAATGAACTTTCAACAAAGCACGCTTTTACGAAGCAAACGAAATTGGTAATATCCATAAAGCCCAGTGACGCTGTCACAAAGGACCAGAGCCCGTTCGCGAGCCGGAAACGCGGATACGTATGTCGTTCTTTAAACGCATCAATTTAATTCGGTCGTGTGTTCACTTCGCGACGACGCGGAGGACCAGATGGCGAGGAACAGGACCGAATTGCTCCCATCATTTGTGCCACGACGAGACCGGATTATCTTTGGAACTGAATCGAGCCGGAAGTTCCTCGGCAATCGAGTTTCCGACGATTGAACTTGTTTGCTTGGAAGTTTAGTTACACCACGACGACATATTATGATGTTCATGGTTCACAGATGGTGGCAGGAAGTCACTCTGGATCATGCAATGAATCTTGTTACGCGGACGTAATAAGACGGCGTATATTTTTGGTGCCTCAGAGGACGAGTAAGCGATTAGCAGACTACAGATTTTTATGCATTTATGATAAATTTACAAATGCAGAAATGCACAATATATATATATATATATATATATATATATATAGTACAGAAAAAGAAAAAAAAATAGAAAATATCCAAAGCGGAGTACTCATTATAATTCGTTAAGGTATGAGGTATAAGGTATAAGGTAAGAGAGTTTGGAGAGGTATTGCAAAGAACTTTATTCTAATATTCGCATAAGTTTGCTCGCCGCGTGAGTTACTCGCCAGAGTCCCAGGGCATCAGATTTCACACTGCGCTTTTCTCTTTTGTCTCAACGGAGGCCTGGGCTATCATGCGACGCTCGCACACATACCAGGCAGGGGATACATACTTGTGTGTGTTTTCGCTCTACGTTCCCTCACTCTCGCGCGAACAATAATAATTTTTAATAGGTCAAACAATTTTCTAAATAGATTCTATTGATTTGGTTCTATTCACAAACAAGTACGAAGGTCCATGATGTATCGCATCTATACCGACTAGTCTCGAAGTTTCGTTCTTTTGTGTATTTATAATTACGCATACAGGTCTTTGTATGGATTATAGAAGGATCATTTTTATTCAAATAAAGTGCTAAAAAAATTCAACACCGAGGTTAAACGTACAGATTAATAGTATCGGATTTTTGTATTTGCACGAAGGTACAACTGAACGATACAAAATCTAATATACCCGAATCTAATCAATTAGTAGGTAAATATTGTAATAAATAAAATAGCGTGTACATACCTTTTACAGCCATTGAATCCAAAAGTACCGCGCGTAACCAAGAACGATCATCGAATTATCAATTTTCCCCGAAACAAAGTCCCGAGTGTTAAAACGAGCGATTCTAGAATTTCCCCCTCGTTTTTTACCGAAGAAATTACCGGTGGCTGTATTGTATACGCGAGTCCGCAGAGGAACGGAAGCACGGTAAAATAATATGATTTATTGGGGCGCGAAATGGCCGAGTTTTATATCCGTCCGCATCGCGGAAACTGCGCTCGCAACTGAACTCGTTCCGGCGCGACGATTACCTCGTAAAATTAGCTATTCTGTTTCGCAGCTTGCTTCTGCGACCCCGTTACACGCTCGCAATCAGTTCTCGCTGCGAGATAAATTTCTAAGACGCCGGTAATTACCGCCGTGACGGCCTCACTTTTCTCCCTCTGTCGTGTCCTTTCGCGCGATGAAACGCTTCACAAAGTTTGCGTTGAAATTGAATGCTTTCACCTAAATTCTCGTTTTGGGTGCATTTAAGATGGCAATTTATTTCTATTTTTAACGTTTCATTGATTTTCCTAAGGCAGAGTTTTCCAAGCATTTTGGAGCTGCTTTACGTCAATTCCTTTACATCGTACATTTCACGGTTGCTTTATTAGGTATATTAATTATATTGAAAAATTCGTAGATATTACGGTGATACGACTTGTAAAAGGATGCCAAACAGACCTCGAGAGCGCGCTTAGTGGAACAAACCTTAGATGTCAGTCATGGCCGGACTTGTACTATTTGCTTCTACTAGTCTGTGTTTATCTGTCTGTATTTCGATCGCTAATAGCGTATTACAGTGCAGGAATATTTTCAAATAAACAAGCGATCAAAATCTTCATAAAGAAATTTTCTATGAAAATAATTTCGAAATCGTTTGGATATGGTTCTGAGTCTAGGCTATTAGCATTACTGATTGATACTTTCACGTGTTATGTTTTCATATCGTTAATATCATTTTCGCGTGTTATTTAATAATTTGCTAATGAATGCATTTAGGAGTCTATAAATTTCAGCGAGAATTGTCAAACGTTTCGTACATTATCGTCATCACGATAACGGGAATTCATCATATCGATTGGAACAAATTTTAGAATTCTTTGATATTAAAGTCCTGCAGGAAAGTTCGTAGCAAGTTATAATACTGGATAATAAACTGCGCCGGTGTTACTCGTAAAAAAGAAAGAACATAATTTTAATATAAAGAATAATATAGTCAGGACATAAAGCTACTATAAAATTCACTACCACTGAATGAACAAATTCATGTCCTTCCGATTAAATCTTTTACGCTTAGAAGCATAAAAGTAAACCTTATGATTAAACGATATACGAACTGACATTATTCTAAAAAACCTGCAATATTTTCCTTTCGAAACGTCATTAATTGCAATGACACCTCTGATACATCGCTGTCCTGTCAAAAATTCCAATTTTTCGTGCAAAAGGTAGTTTATGAAATAACATATGTTCATACATATATATATATATACATATATATATATATATATATATATATATATATATATATATATATATATATATATATATATATATATATATATATATATATATATATATATACACACACACACACACACACACACGCATATAATCCATGGTTTTGACGAATAATTGGTAGTTTAACGATTGCGCAAGAGAGCATGTATATTTTGCTGGAAACTAGTCTCTATTTTGATTTTTAAGGTTGACGTGGATCATAAACTCGATTAGTTATGTCAATGATCGTTATTTCTTTCCTATTTCAAAACATTTTGATTTGTCGATATTTTTGTCGACGTCAATTTTTAATCACTTTTTCGAGATGAGTGCGTATCATCGTGATTCAAATTAACGTAATACGTACCATCCTATCGATATTGGATTTTTTCCATGAATTCTGTTTTATCCTGTTCTCGTACGTTTCGATAAATCGCGATAATCCGTAGATTCTGTTTTTTTTTCTCTTCTTCTTTTTTTTTTTTTTTTAATTTTTTTAAATTTCTGATTCAGGCTTTCCTCGTTATGAACAACGAAGTTGTTCAATTATGAAGTAGATAAAACAGCCTGACTATACTTCAACGTAATGATAATAGAAGCATTAAAAGACGGCGCGTAGAAAGTTATAAAATTTTTAATTCTGTAATCTTCGCAATTACAAGCCATTGAAAAACAAGACGAATCACGATCTGAAATACCTAATAGAATTGTCACTGCACAATTTTATTACACATAACTACCATGCGAAATTACTTCCATCGTTTCACAAATATATTGCATTAAATCATTTAGGAGGCTTCCATAAAATCCCTTTAACCACATTTTCAAGGGAATCATCGTACTAACCCCTAACGCTCACATTTCTTTCGATCTAATCGAAGCGGATATATGAATTCTTCATTTAACTTAGACTTTTAGATTTTATAACATCCACCATTCTTTGCATAAATTTCAAACCAAATTAATAATTCTTAAATAATCTTTCAATCATTCCTAAGGATAACCTAACATTTTATACGTTTTCTGATATTTATTAACGAGTGCGTACATCATCTACTACAACGATTAGGATAGACGAATTGCTGACGAAAGTATATATAAATTATTACACCTTTTAATTATTTCTACTTCCGTGAAACACGAGTTTAGTCGGCAACGGATTATAACGAATTTAAAAGAATATCTGAACCATTTTGCCTTCAACAAACACGTCGCTATCGATCGAGGTATTGCGCGTTTTGTTGTTTTCTTCATCCCCGAGAAGCATAGAAGAAAAACACTCTCGAAGCAACAGACGAAACAGATAAACGCGGATGATATTACGTTCAACTTTCGAGACGAAACGAAAAGGACCGGCGACGGACAACTAAAAAACCCTCCTCGCTTTCCTTCTGCCACGATACGTCGATTCCTTTTTCTCCCCTTCTTCATTCCTTTTTATCCGCCTTTTTTTTTCTTGCCTCTCCTTCCGCTCCTCTCTTCCCTATTTTTCACTCGATATTTGCGAATACGAATTGAACACGTGCACGCGAAACTTCGCAGCGTTTTCCACGTTTCCTGCCCGCTTCCGCACATTTCATGCGCTATTATGATCGGTACAGTCGCTGGTTGAAGGAAAAATACGCCCGGATGAGGAAGCGTGTATCTCTTGAATTGAAAACTCGCGGGCTCGTGCGCTGATATTGTCGGCGAGCAGATTGATTTTTCCTAGAATTCTGATCTCTGGTCTGGATGAATAGCCCGATTTATGCCCGATCTTAAATTTCCCGCGTTTGCATCGTTCTCCAATATTACGATTGTCAAACTTGTCAAAATGGTGGATTTTAGAATCTTCTTCTTTATAAGTAAATAGGAATATATCTTTTGGTAAAGCTTGGCGTTGAATTCTAATCCTTTGTTTATATTAATATTTTAATGTTACTTAAATTTTACCAAGAAAGGATAATCCAAAAATTATATCCCCCTATAATTCCAATTATTGATTGCATCTCTTCCTGGATTTTAATTAACGTTTCAACCAAACGCTCCCATTTAAACACACCTTGTTCCCAATTAATACGTAAATTATATTGATATTTCACAAAATTAATTTTAATTCCAGAAAATAGAGCTCTCTACCTAAATGGTTAAACCCCCGACCTACATAGAGCAATTAACTGTCTGATAATTTAATATCTCTTTATACATTTTCAATAAATTAACTGCCAAAATACGATAAAAGAACAAAGAGAAAAGTATAGTGCATACTAAAATGGAATACCTAAGTAAAAAAAGTCTCCATTCGATACAGAAAAGGTGTACATTTTTATCCACAATTTAATATTTTTCCACGCATCTCCAACTACATAACTGCAAAGAGGAAGAGAAAAGACAGAAGTGAAAGAAAGGTATAGTATAGCGTACAATGAACTAAAACAGGAAGAGAGGATGAAAATTTCCAGGAAGAATACGAAAGTGTTCACAGTAAATCAGTCGCCTGTTCGCGACTTCTTTCCACGGATCCTCGGCACATTAACAAACCCAAGAAAAAAGGAGAAGAAAATGAAGCTAGGAAGCAGAAGGGTAAAACAGGTAAAAGGGATGCATAATCGAGCAGAAAATTGTCGGAGAAGGAATTAAAATCAGTGAGCAACGTGAGAGATGATCATTATTCCCGGAACGCGACAACGCGGAAATCAGAAGGCGACCACGGCGAGATGAATCGACCGATCGATCGCCGTGACGCGCATGAATCTCCTTCTGCTATCAGGAGAGAACGATTCCCGGATCACGAGCTGGAAGCAAGCGGACGGTTGCGACACGGTAAAGCAAGCCGGTCGACCAAAGAAAAAAGAACAAGGAAGACGAGCGAAGATCCGGCCGAGTTTCGTCGCCGTTCCTACGATCACGTCGCGTTTGCATCGAAGGAATCCCAAGTGCGATATATCAAGTTAAATTGCAAATATCGAGCCGTGGGACGAGTGAAAAATAAATCAACCGCGAACACCGCTCGAGAATATCCGGCGTCATAACCGAAGATTGAAACGCGCGTTTCATAAACGGTGTATGGCCTTAAGGCCTGGTTCTGCGCAGCGTCGAGATCTTTTCGAAATCGGACTCGTTTCGTGTTTACTTGAAAGGAATCTGGGATTAAGATATCTCTCCGAGAAATCGAGTTTCTCATAGGAAAATTTCTTCAAATTTTAACTACATCTTAGGAAGGATACGATGTACATGTAGTTAAGGAACCCTAGCGGTACCGAAATCGAGATGTCGAGCCTCAAAGTTTTAATATTTAACACTCCCTGTGTCGCCGAAATGACATTTCCATTTATTACGAAAATTTTTTTAGCGAATTTTTCAAAGAACTAATATATGATGCGAACTTGTGCCAAAAGTTTTATATTAAAAAGTGGAGAGGTCTAGCAGCAGTGTTTTTTTTAGGTAAAGAAGTACGAAATATGTAATTAGACGAAGCTATGGATGAATGTATAAATGTGAGAAATGTGTGCGCAGTGCATAGATAGATAACACTGTCATGCATGTCTATCAATGTAAGGAGCTAGCGCGTACCGTCGCGCGTTCAAAAAGTTTCTTTCTCTCTCGCGTGTGCTGACGTGTACTGTCTTACCACTTTTGCGAGCGATTTATTCGCCGAAAAAATACCTCAAAATAGGAGGATATTGACTGTGTTGAAGTCATGTTAATAGACTGGAAATTTTTGTGGCTACCGGCTTTTGTGACAAGATGAATTAACTTAAACGCTTTCTTAACATTAATACTTTGAACCTATCACTTAATGCTAGCACATATTTCAACACACGTATTCGCTCCTTACAACTTTTAATCATCTTCGATACATACATTTAATTGTTCACCCATTCGTCTTTCTCATTCGTTCTTCTCATTTGCTTCTACAGGTGTCTCGCGCTTTCGTGCAATCTCAAACCGCGTCCTCGATAAATATAACCCCGCAATTTTCATACAAATTCATATATTTAAGAGTATAGTTAAAAAGCTAGAACCTACATGGAAAATTGTTTCGCTTACCAAGTAATATAAGAAATATTATACTTTGGATATTTTATATATTTTTTCATATTACGCGCATAATTTCGTACTTTTCCTATAAATGCATAAAGATTCGCCATTCATTAATAATGTTTGAGATTTTATAATATACATAGGTACGTATGGTTCTAGGAACGATCACGTGATAATTAAAGATTCTTTGTAGATGTTAGTACATATACAGAGAGTACTATAGAAGAAAATATTCTACGTAGCGTGACACTCATTAACGAGAAGCAATAGTTTCTTCGCTTAAATTATTCTTCATAAGAGATCTCCTGCAGAAAAATCTAATGAGACGTCAAATTGAAGGGTCAGGAGAATCAACCAAAGCTGACATTCCATATTTTCCATGCACCTCGTTACTCCCACGCTGCGAGCATAAAAGATTGCTTGCTTTCGTTACAACTAGGAAAAGGCTATTCTAAGCGAGATAAAAAAAGATATGGGAACAACGTTTTCAAAAATTGTTCAAAAAACCGTAGAAAAACAACTGAAAGCCTTAAACATTGAGCAATTTCTATGATCGCCCATCGACGACCTACACCAAATAAAAAGGGCAACATAAAAAAGGGCAAAAATAAAAGGGATTGGAAAAACAGAGAACGCCATAGGACACGATGTAGCTTGTAATCTTTTCGTACCTCGAAATGGTTCGAGTGTCGCGTTTTGCAACGGACGCGCAACTAACAAACAGAATGAAAAACTGAAACTATACTTTCCTTTTCTCCGAAAAGGATAGAGAGGGAAGAAAAATAGCTGGGAATAAAGTTGAAAAGAAGAGAGCAACTGGCAATGTCCTCCTCTGCTCTCTGACAAAACGTAACATATCGAATTAAACTACGAATAGCGGACGTGTATACAAGGCGCTAAAAACTATATGGGGAATGTTTACATCTTCGATTCGCTATCTCTCAACGAAATAACGAACAATTTTTATGTACAAAAATGCAGTTTGGCGTTTATTTAACATGTTATAATTCGCGCTTCACGTTCTTCCTCATTCTCCTCACTCAGTGATCCACGGACCGAAACAAATGACACGGAGTGTGTATAAGGTTTCGATTATTATATTACAATGCGAAACACGAAGTTTATTATAACGATATGATAAAAACAAAATTCATTAACAAACAGAATATAATATATCTTAATCTTCTTGATGAAAACTCCTCCAATGACATGTCCTCTTTAGTCTTTCCTCAAGTCTACTACCTATATAATAAATATGAAGCGTGTGTGAGATAGAGGGAAAGGTTAGTTACTTGATTCATTCGTGCTAGTATACTCTTAGCGTAAAATCGTTTATAGCTTGAAAAATAAGCCTCAAATGATATTTTTGTACAGGAAGGTTTTTCATCGTTTTGGTGTGTAGAATCGACCCCATAAATATCCCCCACGTTTCGTGACACCCTGTAGACAGGAAGAGTGGAGCAAGCAGGCTGTGTATTTTTCGAATGAAAAAGAGTCGCGTATTGATCATATAGAGGAATCGACAGAACAGAGACCTCCGTTGGCCTTCGTTACTCCAGCAAACACCTACGAACGAACCGTGAACGAACCGCGAACGAACCGGGAACGAAAATAATCCCATCGTGGAATTTTTATACGCGAGAATTCAACGTACAGTGTAATTCGCCGGCGAAAAAACTAATTTCCTCGTGTCGGATTTAATACCTCCCTCTACCTTCTCCATGCTGACGATTAATACGCTCGACCAACTTTTTATTTAGCCCGAAAATTATTGTAAAATCGCGATATTAATCTAATTATTAGATAAAATGGGGTATTAAAGAAATAATAGGGAGAGAATATGAGAATTTGTAAGTTTTTGATACTCGGGGGCAATTTATGCATTCGGTATTCGCATTCGTGTCCCACGCATGTAGCACTTGGCCCCTGGAAGATTTGTGAACATTTGTGGACGACATGAAGTAATTCCGGCGAATTCATTACCGCTGACTCTGTTTGGTCTACTTTAAGTGTTGAAATATAGGATTCATCTAATGATGGCCACGGAATTGGAAAGTGTTATGATGGTACTTTAATGATGATGTATACGACAGGGAATTTATAGCAGCAGTTTGATCGTATCGCAAGGAGAAATAAATTTAACGAAATTTTTCGTTTATCAGTCACATTCGTGTATAGTATATCCTGGTATACTAAACGATAAGAGTACACCGTCAGCTAACCTACCTTTAACAGTCTATTAAAGAATGTTATCTGCAATACAAAATGTGTTCGTACGAACTTTCCTTCTATTTAAAAATCATAAATTACGTTAATTATACTGTTCTTTGTTAAGTTCTTCCGATATTTTGTCTTCATATAATATTTTCTCTGTGACACGTGGTTTAAAAATTGTTGAAATTGTTGAATTAATTATATACCGTTGAATCAATAACGCGTACAAGTGCAAATGAATGTCAATTATTCTGTACCAACAATAACAGGAACGCGCGTGAATTTGTAAATTTCGTTGATCCTCGAAATTCCTCTCGAAACCGTTTCGAACAGTTCATCGGTGTTGCCGAAACTTTGCACGGCGAGGTGGAGCCAAGAATCACGAGCTACTTACTCGAACACTAGCCTCTAATTTTTAATTTATCCCTGACAAAAGGAAACCACGTTCCGCTCTACGCGGAACGAACCCCTTTCCCGACGAGTTTTAAGAACTTATCAGATCTCCTCGGCCCATTGACTTCACTCGAAGCATAAATCACAAACTTTATCCAAGTATAGTTTTCCTTGGCCCTGGCAGCAGCCAAGAATAAAGCGCAACTGCATCGACAATAACTAAACAACGAAAGGAAACCTCGACGAAACCTCGATGATATCAAAAACTATATACCAGACCAGATCCAAGTTCGTGATACAACCGAAGCCATCAACTTCCAGCAAATCGACCATCCTTTTCGTTTGCATACTTTCTTGGAAAGAGCGTAAGTTGCTTCGAGTGTTTTGGAAACGTAGTAAGTTGGGGTTGGTTCCAACGTCGAATTGGTCGATAAATTTGTCTTGTATACTGTTTGCATAAAAGAATATATTACAGGTAGATTGAAGATTTTTCTACGTTTATAGCAAATTTAAAGATACTAAAATATCTATTGTAAAACGTATGTTTATCAAGTATCGAAGGTACAGTACAGTAGATACTCGTTATATACGAATTTGCGGAAAAAATTTGGAGACCTGCATTTTTTTCAAAAACAATGAGCAGGAATGACCGTTGTTATTTCTATACGCAGAGTTAGGATCACAATAGCTATTTTTGTATTGAATGGATAAATCTATCACACCGTTCTGAGCAAAAAAAACCTTTCATTGCACATGCATACATGGACTAGGGATAAAAACAAAAGGACACCTTAAACCTATCGATTAAATCTATCGATTGTAACTAGAACTATCTTCTAGTTACTATTTCTTGTAACTAACGCATCTGCATATGGATGGTGAGCACGAATTCGCGTTGTCATTTTCAACAATGACTTTGCTGAAATTATGAGGTTTATACGATTCGATAAGAAGACCGAAAGAAGCCAACGTTCACGGACCAATAAATTTGCAATGGTATCTACAGTATGGGACCAATTTACAGAGAATTCACAAAATTGTTATAAACCTAGTGCGTACATTAATTTTATATAAAGAACCGCGGGAAAAAGAACCATGCAATAAAACTATCAACAAGTTCAGATTCGTTACTACAAAAAACTTTGTCAAGTAAAAAATTGTAGAGGTTACAAAATTACGAAAATTTGTTTAAGATGCGGGAAATATTTATGCGGCAAATGTACATTCGACAATAAGATAATTTGTAAAAAAATGCAGCAAAGTTGAATAAGATGTATCTCAATATGAATAAAAGTGTAATTCTATTTAAGTCTATAATTGAAATTAAACAAAAGTAAATTTGGACGAAATTTTATGAAGGTTCATCATTTTATATGCATTTAGTTATAAATTAACCATTATCATTAAGTTAAATCATAAAAACTATTACTTCTTTAATCACCGATCATTTTGACCGCACATGGTAGGGATAGGTATACACGAAGTGTCGGTAGGTTTAGCGTTAAAAGAATAAATGGACTTCTGAATCGTCTAATGGAGAGATTATATGATAGGGTTATTTGTAGATGACGGTAGGGTTACGTTTGGTTTAGATAGTAATCAATAGTGATAGTACTCGCGGTGGATGAAATTTGGGGTTAATGGATGTTTTATGTTAACATGCATAATGAGCTGGGATTCCATGTTATCGATCGACGTTATGTTGAGGAATATGATTTATGAGAGACTGCATTCGATATTGGTACTTCTGTCGGCTTGCAGTCGCTGTTCTTATTGAATTATTCATATCAATGATTAGAGCTTACAACTTAACAATTTGACGGTCTGTGTCACGGACCTAATATAATTTTGCTTTGCCACCTGTTGTCGGTCGTCGTCACGTTTATTGCGCACTTTACACTTACGCTTGAGACAAATGATTTCTGAATTTAATAGTGTTTTATCGAACTATTGAATTAAACGATTTACAAATACACTGAGAAGATCGGGAATTTGTGATTTTAATGATCCAGCGAAATATGATTATAATCCCGATTTTGTAACTGTATGGGAGAAGCAGAAAATAAGCAAATAAATTCATATGATATATAAGCGCAGAAAATAAATTAAAATGAAAATAATAATGTAATAATAAAAATAAAATATAAATTCAATGATGATAATGGATTCAATGAAATTTTCTCAAAAAGTGTATTACACACAACAATGAACTGAGTGAAAGATGCCGGTAATTGATAGTAAGATGTGCGGCCGTGAAAGTGTAAACGATCTAAGAATCAGTGCCATATCACACCATAACAAATTTTCTTATCCTAACGAAGCTATCGGTATTTTTCTACGCTCCCTTTCTCGACGAAAGAATTTACCTTTTGCCCCTTGTACTTTTCAACTTTATCGGTTGAAGGATCGATATTTTATCGATATCAGCCTCTGGCTGTTCACAGATATCGGCATCGTGGAACCGCAAGCCTTACAAGAAATACTACAACTTGTACCGAAGTACATCATCGCAAATCTCTTTTATATTACGATCTTCTGAATGTTACGGTTTAATTGTTCCTGAATTTAATCGGCATGTAAGTCAACTCCATTCCATACGATATTATTTTAACGTTATCAAACTTTGAATAAAACGTAAGTTTTTTTCTTGAATTTGATGATAACAAGGAGAAATAATAGAACGAAGGTATGAATGGGACAAACAGTTTGACACACGATTGACTCGAGTATTAATAAAGTAAAAAAACGAAGTAAAGTAAAGTAAAAGCAACTATTATATCTAATAAACATACATCTACTTTAAACCAACTGCTTAGAAGGAAATGACTGAAATACTTCTCACTCTCGTCGCTCGAAGTATCCTTCGTTTGGTCATTTCGTACCAGTTCTAATGGCATATGTTTTATTGCGTCTTTTAATAATTCTTCGTAAGAAGCCATACACGTTTACAAATCCCTGTAAAATCGCGTAGAACATTCGAGATTGATATCATTTACAGCGAAATGATAAAACACGTTGGAAAGATCGCATAACTGTTGCCAAAACGTGTTAAACAAACTGTGCAAAAGTTAATAAGACGTGTTTAAAAAACCATGTAAAAGTCAACAAACCGTTTAAAAAAACCATGTAAGAAGAGTCCCTGGTGTTATTAAGTTGCATGATTGATCGCAAGGGTAGTTCAAAACTTGATAAAATAAATGAATGCAACGATATTAATTTTTACTCATAAATTTTACGTCTATCTCTAAATAAGAAGATATAAAATTAGAGATAAACTACATGCTTAATCGAATGACATTCGCTTAATGATTTTTCTGATAAACTGCTACATACAGCTCTTTTCCTACTGCAAGCTTCTTCTTTGTTATGTCCAGAACAAATTCCAAAACCATAAAAGAAGAACGAACGACCGTTCAGCGGCCAAGCATCGAGTCGAAAGACCAAACGGAAGCCCGAAGGGTAAAATTCTCGGAGGAACCAGCAAAGAGGAAGTGGATATACGGGGTCGTCGTCTAGGGTACGATCAAGGCGAGCTTTCGTTCTGGGAATTTTACGCGGATATCTGAACTTACGATCGCCGATATCGAGTACGAGGAAGCCTCCGCCTCGAGACCATCGCGAACCTTGTCCAGGTCGGGATAGTGGTTGAGAAATGAGAGAGAACGGGACAAGATTCGAATGGCGGAGCGAGGAGAAGAAAAATCGCAGCGAGGGCTGATGTTTGTTCGCAGATAGAAAAAGGCAATCGAGATGCCTCGGGGTAGCTACCACGTAGTGCAGCAGAAGTTGTGCATACACTGGATCAGAAATGTTTGTGTTTGATAGGTCGGTAAGTTTAATCCGGGTGCGGACAACCGAGTATCTTGATACTTATTTCTATATTTCCTTTAACAATTTTTTTACTTTTTGCTAGAAGTATTAGAATATTGTTTCGGATGCCAGATCTTTGAATAGTTTAAGTTGAAATTTCTGAACAAATAATAAACATTGACGGCTCAAACATATTAATTGTAAATAATTTTGCAAAAATTACTTCGCATTGACAAAGTTTTATCACCGTTAGAAACAATTCACCTCGAAAGATATAAAGAATAAATCTATGAATTAGAAAACTTGGAGTACTCGTTCTTATGATCGCTAACTGAATTTTTCGTACATCCTGAAATTTGTATTTCACGCCTCTGCCAGTTTAAGAATAAATAAAATGTTTTTTAATTACAAAAATTTAACCAATGAGAACAAAGTAAGCAAGTTAATGGACCTTTCTATAAACGCGCCTTTTAACACCGCATGCATTGTAGCACGAATTTCATAATTTCAACCTTCAACACTCCTCTAATAACAACAGTTTCAAATTAACGATCCACTTCAAACACTCTCGTCTAACTCAAATCAAAACTCACTGAAGATTTTTGTACAGCAGATTCCGCGAAACCACTTTTCCCATGAGCACACGTGCCACACGGAACCGACACACAAACCAACCACGCATCTTCACATACTATATATTTTTCTATATATACGTATATGTGAAATAGAATGATCGTGCAGCAGGCGAAAGAGAACGAAAATCGCCGAGAGTAAAGAAGAGTACCGAAAAGGGGTAGTAAAACCGTGTAGAACGTAAAGAAAGAGGGAAATAGGGGCAGGGGGAGAACGGAGGAAATATCAGCGGGATAGGTACAAATACGGCGCTATATATGACAGTTTGATGTATAGTTGAATTTTTATGCCGGTGAGAGATGTTATTGCCGCGTCACAGGATGAATCTCTGATATGTCGAGGGCGGCAGCGAGGAAAGTTGGCAGCGAAATCGATATCGCATGATTTATGCCTAGATTGAGTTTTTCCGTTCTTTCTCTGTATTCCACTCGTCTCTTTCCCCTTCCACCACCACCACCACCACCGCCAAACTCTCTCTCTCTTTTTTCAACCCTGACGTCGAAACGTCTGTTACGATCTCGCTTACTCTCTTTCCGTCTCTCTGTCTTTCTAATTTCATTGCGCACTGTCTACTCGCTTTCGTTCACCACTAGTCTCCTCTTTGTCAATACGGTACGTCGGCCAGGTACGACAGAACCTAATTTCAGCGAGGATTGCGCGTCAGAATCGACTGCGTCGATTGGCGAGATGCCTGTTTCTCTATGTTCGGTATTCCGCCTCCTGTTCCGATAAAATTTCCGTATGAAAATCATCTCGCGCTTAATCCCGATTTAACATAGGCAAATTAGGAAAATCGGGCTCCAGCTGCGAATGAAATGGAATAGTTGTTTGGATTGTGCACCTCAATCTCTATTTGTGATTTGTACAGTGACGAGCATACAAATAGGAAAAGTAATTTATTTTAATTATAGGGTAATAATTTATAGGACCTTCGGATCTTCTTACAAAAATATTTCTTACAAAATAGGAGATAAAATTCCAAGGTATAAAAAAGAAAAACGTTTATGAAAATCGAAAATCTAGCTAGGTTTTAAAAGTACGTCAATACGGATTCATTTATATCTAAAGTTGTACGAACGAGGAATATTTTTTAACGCCGTGCTTCGGAAAAGTCCGTATTTTCAAGGATATGGTTCCTGATCGCAGAGAATGTAGAACTTACGGCCAGGCTGCATATAAATTTCTTTTTATCGAGTATATCGTAGCACCTTACGATTCGCGACGGAGTTAAATATAAATTTTCTTTCATGGAATTGGCACGTTTCCGGATCGCCTTGACCCTCTCCAGGGTTTTACACGACTCTAACAATGTCATTGTAAATTAAAAATTAATTTTTCATAAAAAAAGAAGAAGCGTAACCTCGGTCCGAACTACGATTTAATTGTTCTAAACTGCTTAGTCTGTTCCAAAACACCTAATCTGTTTATAAAAGACCATCTTCCTGAAAGATGACAAAAGCTATTAAAACAATCTAAGAACACAGACATTCCCTTGCAGAATACCTTATCTAAAAATCCAACGAGTCATATAAATTATCCAAAAGACTCTATTTCCCATAAATACTACTACTATAATCATCCGAAAACATAGCTACTCAAAAGAATCCACCTATACGCTTCATGCCACAATAAACCATCTTCCATCAAAACCACCCAATCCACTTGCAAGATACTATTTCGTAGGAAATCTAAAAATCCCCGCTATTCACCTAAATTACGCAAAACGTTGTATCCTCTACGAACACGATGAAAATTACCAAAAAATACAGCCACCTTCCAGAAACCCATTTATTCCACCAAAAAAACCCCATCTCCCGCTGAAAACATACTATACGTTCCTTCCACTTGGACCCATCCTTTCTCAAACACAGGGTCCTTAATCCTAGGGCTTCGTGGTAAGAAAAGAAATTGTCTCGAAGAGAACCAGAGTCGCGCGAATCTTCCGGAGGATCGTACTTGAGCGTGCCATAAGTCGTGGACTCGTGGCAGAAGCACGAACGCGTGTCGCGGCAAGCCGTGAATGGCCCACTTCCGGTTCGACGTTGGTCGGTGGTTCGTGTGAATTGTTCGCGCGTACACTTTTGCTCGAACGCGTCTGGACTTGGTCCAACCGGTTTTATGGGCGTCGCGGCGGCGACGACGCGAGGACGCCCTATCGACAACATGATTTGTCCGCCTTTGCGTTCGACAAAAGCCAACCCCTATCTTGAACGTAACCCACGGGGACGTACACCGTAATTTACGAGCTTGGCCATTCTTTCGATACGCGCGAATAACGCCAGGAGGTAAAAGCGCTTTTGTTTACGAGAATCGAGCGACACGCGTCTCATATTTAGTCCTACGGTTGTTTGTTCAACGATGTAATCGCAGTCAGCATCGATATATCGAAACACGTTCGAAGCACGTGTAAGGCGACAACGTACAACAGGTGACGAAGGTAAGCTCGCAAGAATTGATTACAAAGCAGCTTCGAACGTGTGTGCGACTTCTTGACGATACACGAGGGTGACGGTTGAGAAGGGATTGGTTGTGGATGTTTGATGTCGTAAAATTGGAAAACATACGGGAGATATAATTATGCCAGGGAATTTTGAACATTTTCTGGCAGCTTTAAAGCAATACGTAATAAAAATGCAACGTAGTAATTACTAACTAACGCAAGATGGAAAAGGATCTTGGCTCTTTGGTGTCATAAAATTAGAAAATATTCAAAAGATAGTAGTCAAGATAATGTTGAAAATTTTCTGGTGTTTTTAAAAGGATACGTAACGAGAATGTAGCTACATTTCTAATTAGAAATTTTAGGTGGGAAAGGATCGTGGCTGTTTGGTGTCATAAAATTGGATAGGATCGGGAGATAGTAAGCAGGTGACTTTTGAAAATTTTCTACTGTTTTTACGGGCGACAACAGGTGGTGGAGGTAAACTCACGGGAATTCATTGCAAAGTAGTTTCGAACGAGTGTGGGACTTCTTCGCGATACATGAAAATTGTGATCGAGAAGAAGTTTCGTGGATGTTTGGTGTCGTAAGATTCCAGAATATTCCGAAAATAGAATATTCGGATAAGAGTATTTGGAAAATTTTGTGGTATTTTTAAAGGAATCTGTAGTGAAAATATAGTGGAATTTGTAATTAATTTTAGGTGGAGAAAGAGGGGTTCATGGAATATTTGACGTGATAAAGTTGGAGGACATTCGAGGGATAGATAAGCAAGGGGATTTTGAAAATTTTCTGGCTTTAGATATAATTTTTATTTAAACAGATAAGTAGTGTAGATAAGTAAGAATAGAACAGATATTTAGCGTTGTTCACCAAATTTTTGTAAATAAGATATACGAAGAACCACAATTTTTAAAATGAAAACTATTGCGTTTCAAAGATCCTCCGCCGATCTCTCTGTTTATTGTATCACTTTATATTATTCGGGTAACTGTGATTAATGAATGGAACAGAATAATTACACTGGTAAGAAGTGGCTATATACACCAGTAACACTCTGTTTAATGGTGCTGCATAATTGTTAAAGCGCAAAGCAATTATTAATCTTGTTAAGATTGATTAATGACTGCAGTTTTTACGCCCTAGACTTTGCAAGAAAATTAGAATTCCAACAATCCAAAGTATTCCACTTTTTAGTGTGATCTCTCAAGATGAAGAAAATTTCCATTCGATTGATTTATGATTCATTAGCATTGTTTTCGTTATTTTAAAGTGTTGGGTTGTATTACGAAAAGGGGATTCGTAGGAGAATATTATTGCACAGACAATTAGTTTGATACATAATTACATTTCTGTTCACTGTAGGGTGAATCTAGTTCAAAGCTACCGTAAGTAAAACTTCATAGAAATGTAGTATCGTGGACCAAAACGCCTAAGAGATGTATCGTCGGCCCTTCGATCGAATAGTTAGGCGGAAAAGGCCTGCGTGACCCTGGCCACGAGCGGTTGCGGGACACGGGCGTGATGGGGCTAAGACAAAAGACAAAAGACAAAAGAGAAAGGAATGCTAAGGAAGAAAGACGAATTAACAGTCAGTGTTAGTTGAGAAGCCAGAGAGTGTGAGTCGAGAAGTCAGGGAGTGCGAATTGCGTTGTCGTGATAATGTGGTCCGCGTGAGAGAGAGAGAGAGAGAGAAAGAGAGAGCGTTGGAACCGTAGTGACGAGAGTTGCAAATCAATTATTTAGTTGTCTTAATTATAGTGCTTCATTGTATTTAGTTCGTGTTAAACAACCATCGTTCCCTGTCTAACCAACGCCTGTTTAATCCATTTTAAATAAACTAATTGTAGTAAGATCCTACAGAAATGTAATACATTCGGTAATAATTCAACTATGGAAAATAGTAAATTAACTGTGGACCATACTCGATTATCAGGCCATTGTATCTTTGTTGGAATCGAAATTACGTAAGATGTCATCTACAGCGAATTCGAACTATATCGTTGGTATAATAGCAATGTTATCCTAGTTAAATGATTTTAGATCCTAACTTTAGATTCAATTTTGTCACGCTGTACGGCTGTAATTAACTGCAATGTACATTGTCAGAGGCTTGTAAACGGAAATTCTTCAGAGCAGATAGTTTTCAAATTACTCCTACTAATTCTTGAAACTGGACGACACTTTAATTACCTTCTAACATACAAAAAAATTAAAAATTGCTATACTTTTATAATTACGAGGTTATGTGACTCTGTGGGTTTATTTTAACGAAACGACTGAAATCCTTTCAGTGAAAGAGAAAATATCGAACAATAATTTATCTTTAGCAATTTATGATACGAAATCTAGAATCGAAAACACGCAACTATACGAATTACTATTATTTTCCGCGGTTAGATCTTTGTTACATTTCGATAGAATTCACGAACGTTCGTCGTTTCCACGAATTCTATAATGCACATCGATAAATGCATTCCTCACATCCGGGATTAAAAAATTCGACCAATTGAAAGTTAAGTTACCAAGCAAAATGAACAAGTTTAGTTTCTTGAAGCATAGTTTGTATTTAAGACGATGTTCATAGTTCGTGAGACGATAATAAATTCCTGAGGTATTCTGCATTTGATGTGGCACTTATTTAAGGATAGACTAAATAATTGTAGCGATGAAAATATTTGGTCTAGAGAGCAAGGACAAGAAAGGAAGGTTTATTTGAAGTTAAGTTTAGGTTTATCCGTACAAGTAATACTCAAAAACAAAAACTGACTACAATCTCTTCCTACGTCTTACCCTAACACTGGGCTTCCAACTTCTCCCTTCTCAGGTCAAAACTGCCGACCCTCAACCCTCGCATCCTTCTCCCACTCCTTTACTCATTTAGCTCTGACGTCACCAATGTATACACTCTTAATTACACTTTCTCTCTCTCTCTCTCTCTCTTTCTTTCTCCCCCTCCCTGCACTCTTCTTAGCACACGGTTCTTAGTTTATCCCTTAACTTTACAACTTATACTATCCCGAGAAACTCGAACTTAAATATACAATAGACCAAGCGTATTACCCCCCTTTCCCGATACTACATAATCTTATTATAAGTAAATATTATGAAATTTAATACCAACGTTTAGGTTTCGTAACTACAGTAAAAACATGATCTTCCGCTTTCTTTAGCCTTCTTAACTTTGCAACTTCTAATACGTTATCATTTATAAATATATATATATATATATATATATATATATATATATATATTGTTGAAATTTTCTTATAATTTGCAAAAGCTAATTTACAAGAAACGAGTAGTAAAAATGAAGTCAGTTTGTCAGTGAAGAAAATTGACGTTGAACAATGAAAATCTCCACTTGAGACTACAAGAGGGAATATATCATATTCGAGGTTCTTTCATGGGACACGCGGTTGACATCGTAAGATTATCACACTACATTGATCCTTCTGTTTTTCATTCAGCACGATATCGCGTTGCATGCAGCATTGAGCTCGGCCATCTAGATGTATTAACGCGTTGGCCGTGAACGAATTTATCTTGCGCCAGCCAGACCTTGTCTTTCTATCGATATCGTCACGTTAACGGGGCAAAGCCAGTTGGAAGCGAAGGGCGACAGCCCTTTCATGATAAATTTATGGAATCGCGTCGGAGAAGTCCTGAAGTGGACAGATGAAACGGACCGGAGGCGTCGACAACCTTCCAGAATCGATATCGCTTGATTCCTTTTATCGTCGTGTTAAATATACACATTTCAGCGTTATTTAGGTTTTCTTCTTTCTTTCTTTTTTTTCCTTTTAATGCAAAAAAGAGTTCTTAGGTTTAAAAAGAATAAAATTAATCGGGACTTTGTCTTTCCATTTCTATAAACGATGGAAAATTTATTCGAAAAACGATGTATTTAAAAATAGGACACGCAAAAGTATTCATCCAAGTACAATTTATTTTATAGCCCACAAAATTATAAATTTCCGATTGGATGATTTTAATCCAACATATGTTAATCATTCAAGGTATTTACATTTATGTTTATTGATATAGGAGGCACATACTAATTATTAATATCAATTTTTGTGTATTTATACAGTATTGACGTTCATGCTATTAAGAAGCGAATATATGTAGGCTATCTATCCATAAATAAATCTTTCGTTTTATGTTAATACCTTACCTATTAGAATCTTTCATATTTAGCCTGTTCTGTCGTTAAAATATCTTAGAAATTATATTAATAAATAGTTAATATTAATAATTTTAATAATTATTCCATTCGCAAAATAATTAATATGTATAATAAGCGAGTTTATATCATTCTATACGATCTATGGTGGAACATAAAGTTCCATAATTTTAATACGTTTTGCTACGTTTGAAGATATCGTACGTCGAAACATACGCTAATCAGCAGTAAGAGATACAAATCAGTAATCCTTCATGCAATTTTCGCTCTTGTAACTATTTCTCCAAATCGAACACTTTGCTGGGAAAATTCTTCACCTACGCGACGCGTTACCTCGCTATCCCCAATCCCTATAAGAAGAATCCATCAACCGACCAAAGATCCGAGTTTGAGGAGAACCTACTTGAGAACGTCAATACCAGTGGTGAAAGAAGATGGCAAGACAGGAAACCATACACGACGCGCGATTTCACGCGAAACGATGCGCCTAGAAATACATGCATTCCGTATCATCGTTTCCAAAGGGATGCCGCGTCACGTTGTTGATATTTAGATAGCTCGTGTGGGTCGAATCGATTTGCGGATAAATTCAGCTAATTAATTATTCGCGCAAACAGTTCGCGAAACGTTGTTTCGCTACGTACGCGAGCTGATAATTACCGGATTTATCGACTAATGTATAATTAAGTAAATGAACGGCGAGTATGTTCATCGTCGTTTTATAAAACTATCTACTATGTTGAAGCGATTCGCAGCCAAGTGCTAGCATGCATAGTTAAGTTGAAGTTCGAAACGAGTAGCGCTTAACGCGCCAGATAAAGCGGTTGAAATTTTTATGAAAATTTTATGAAATTTTTAAAAAAAAGTTGCCGTTCCATCGCGGAAGGAACTATCAAAGAAATCACGTTTCATGCCGCGAGAAATTCAAGTAAATTGCGTGACCAAGAATTAATTCTCTCCCCATTCTCAGTAATTTGCAATTTTAAACAGTTTCTTTTCTTTTGTACTTTTGACTACGAAAATTTGATATTATGGAACTGAGATGTAGAACCTGATATCTTGGTATTTGCTTAAATAAATATGAATTGCGTACGATTATAATACAACATATAACGAATATAATTAGTTATTATTTTAGGAAAAGTACGATTTGCTAATTAACCAAGTCAACCGGATCGTGAAGTAAACAAGTGATTGATTCAGCTTCCTCGATGTGGTTTCAAGCGATTCAAGGAAATACTAAGAAAGTGATTTTCGAACAAGAATTCCCGCGATTTCTTCTACGTGAAATCTCAATTAACCGATCCACGCATCAGCACGTTCTTAATTAATTCTCCTTTCCGCGATTCCAAGTAATTAGGGGAATTAAGAACGTGAAATTCGATCAAGAATTACCTCGTATTTCTATCCTTTTATTCGCAAATAAAATGATTCGCGATATAATGAACTGTGATAAACTTTCATGAAAAAAAAATGGCATAGAACAAATTAATACAATCAATACTACTTACATGGAAATCAGATTGCGTAAAATGGGATCAGCATCATGGGCTTACCTAGAACAGAAAAATAATATCGTTAGTTAATTAAGATCGGTTAATTAAAATCGCAATATTCGAGAAACGATTCAAGCCAATAAAAAAGATCAAATACTCAAATAGTGTATAAAATACATATTATATCGTTGGATTAAAAATAATTTATAGCTGTCATTCCCACAATTATTTAAAGTCTATAGGTACCTGTTCGCCTATTATATGGTTAGTTTGCAAATGTTTGTGAAGATTCATGTTTTAAATAAACGCAGCTTATAAACGTGAAGAAGCACAACCTGAATAGGAATACTTGTTCACCTACTAAATATTATAACGCGTACAATGAATATTTTATATATCGCGTGCATTCTGTGCATTTCTCCGTTCGGTCATACAAACGTTTTAAACTGTGACGTTTAAAACTGTGTGAGGGTAGCTTACAAGTGAAATAAAATTTATCTATAATTCTATGGTCAATGAAGCTCGTAGAACAGCGTAAATTAATAAATAACCGTTCCTTGCCCCGCGATATGCTAGATGTTCTTTAGATCTTTGTTCCAGGTTTCCATTTAATTCTCCAAAACACCTACCTCGCTCGTTACACCAGTAGTAAATTGACGCAATCTAATTAACTATTCGACGTTCTGCTGCGTGGCTTTACTACGTCGGATCTCCGAAAAAGCAAGAAAGAGCGAAGTAACAGCAAAGAATGTGTGAAGGAGAGATGAATTCAGAGAGATGGGTGAGAGTGGCGGCCGCACGGAGGAAGACACAGCTGACGTAGGAATTAAATTGCAACGGTCGGACTCGCGCTCGATTACTTATTCCAGCCCTGTCACTCGTAACTCTAATCCAGATTAAACGACCGATCGCGGCAGATTAGTGCGTAAAAAGCGGCGGCGCGTGTCGCTGCAGAACGGACTGGTTTCGATACTACTAGCTAGATAACTAGGCGGGTAACTAAGTCCGACATTTAATGCATACACACGCCACTAGTCATGCATAGAGTTCGCCCCCGTTCCACTACATTTTGCCACCGCAATTTTGTAGTTTAACTATACTATGCCGCGTGTAGTTACAGTTCTCAGATTTTTGGCAAATCCCTGACAAAATTGTAGAGTATTCTGGGAATTTGAAACTCGTCTGCATCCGACAACGTTCTGGAATCTGATCGTTATGTATTTCCAGTTATGGGAATTCTCTTGGGTTTCAGCGTTACAGCGTTTCTTTTGTGTGCCATTGATTGTCGCTTCGGTTGCTTTTCTTTCAACTAATCACATGTCGTAACTCTTTTTATTGATTTTTTTAAATTGCTTATATCGTTGGAATTTTCTCCCGATATTCTTATACTGATTTTTATTGTTAGAATCTCAGTCTAAATTTGGAAATTCCTTTCTTGCAATCTACGTTGTATCTTTTATTGCTGAAAGTCCTTTTATATTTATATGTCATTGCGCTATTCTTCTTACGATTTATGATTATGAACCGCAAATGTGTCGATTTATCATTCAATTTCTAGTATACAATTGTTAACGGATAATGTGGAATTTTTTTCGTTTATTAAACTATTTATTTGGTATTTCATTAGATATATTTTATTGACGAGTATCCTAATTTGTATCTTTATCGACCCAATAACGACTAATATCGTTACCATATTTTTATCTTATCTATACGATAAAAACACCCACGAAATATTCTTATGAGCTTGAATAACCATACACACATATCCTTTTTCCTATCCACCCGTCCTTTTTCCAGCGGTTCACCCATGCAGGTTCGATATTAAAACGGGCAGTGCCACGGGTAATCGGAGTAGCGGTCGTAAATTTATTAAGACACGACATCGTATAATATGGAGAGCGGAAATAGGAAGCGCGAAAGGCGACGAAAGCTTTGCTGGCCGATAGCCTTTTAGCCAAGCTTTCTCGCCCCACGAATCCCTATTCGAAAAGCTTGACCGCTCTATGAATATTTCTGACCGTCTTTTTTTTCGCCGACAGAAAGATATATCGTAGTTAGAGGGTTTTGTTCAGGTTACAGCGTTATGAACATTTGTAAATTTCACGCTCGTCACGGGTCGAAAGGTTGATGGAAAGGATTCGTTGGCTTTTGAGAAGGATCAGGAGTAAAGCTTGGGTATTTGTATAAATTTATATCGCATTACGTTTCTTTGACTCGATGTCTGAAACATTACGTTTGTCAGCCGATTTTGAAGAGCAATAAAAAAAAAAAACTCCAATTCGCAAAACTTAGCCAGCACTTTTCGTGATAAGGATAACTATAAATGTATACGTATATTGCGTGTTGATATATTTAAATAAGGATAAATATGAATATTTTACTTTATGGATATATTATATTTACGTTATTTTTTGCTTTTCCAATAAATATTTTCTGTAACTGTATCGTTCGATATCGTTTCTAAAATGAAAATTTTCTCTTTCATATGTAATTTTAATTCGTTAATATATATAAATATAAACAAATCCCTTTCAATATCTAGAGTAGTACGAGTGATTAAAAATCGTCAATAATATTTCACACATTATAAACAAATAAGTTAAATAGAGCATATAAGTACATCATTTTTATGGAACATAATTTACTCAACCATATATTCAAGCGTTTTTATAAATAATAACTGGATTTCTAGAAATGTTGATCAATATGAAATTTAACATTTAAATTAGTCAGATGTTCCAAGAAAACTTTAATTCCATTAATATTCCATTAATACTAATAAAATAAAAAACTTTTACTTTAATTTTAATTCCAAGAAAAGTTTTCTAATCTTTTACAAACTTCTCCAACTTAACTTCTCCCAACATAAAAATTCGCTTTCTTAGGATCAATTTGTTTTTTCCAAAACTTGATTTCCATTGAACCTAACGTATCGACAATCGCCATCGTGTGAATCATAGATTAATCGACTAAAGAAACAAAGGATATAATCAAGTTATCTTACTATCAAGTTATTTTTAGTACTCGAGAAACATCTTGGAATACTCTAAACTCGAGTAAATTCAAAGGTGCGTGGTGCATTAAGACGTCAAAGCTACTACCAATGTCCGTTTTGATTGAGAATCATCAGAAGCGACAACCTTAACTATGCCTCATCTATCAGAAGATAGATCAAAGACCCGATGATCTTCCGACGAATTATTTTCATCGATCTTGGGAACGCGATAGATTTCGGAAAAGAAGAAAATAGAAGATCAAGCGACCGAGTGCGACCTCGTCGATATTTCCGTCGTTTCGATTTCCATTCCCGTGAGAGATAAAAACGACGAAGATACATTATATGGCAATTAGCATGATTATTTATTCCTTTATCCGGGCAAATCAATGACTACTGCTAAACGAAAATTAGTATTGGTACTCGATATAACGCGTAATAATGAAAAGTTGCACTTTCGATACGAGATATAGCAGAGTTTGAAGTATTACGACTTAATTATTCGAAATGGCATAATTTCGGAATTTTTATGTTTGACGAGAAAATAGTCTGAACCATTCGTTGTAATGATCGTATAATGTATACGTTGTATAATGAGACGTTTATAAGTATTCTCGAATACTTTTCAGGTATTTTCGAATAGTACAGAATAGTAAGAAAACCAGGCTTCGATATAAATGATACAGTTTATCTTCTACTGTTATCTAGTGACATATAAGAAGGATATGTTTTTCACAGAAAGTTAAGAACTTAAATTTCTAATGTAAGGAAATTAATTTATATTTCCTAGGAAATTTTAGCTTGTTTCAGAGATGCAGAATTTTTTAAACAACATTCACGTATGTATGCGAATTACGAGAAGAAGGTAAGAAATTCATATATTCCGTACGTAATTGCTATCGATAAACAAGAAAAATCTTCCTACTAACCTGCACATTCGAATAAGAAACTAAATCCTTCATCGTAACATCGGACAAATCCCTACCTAGAATCCCCCAGGTCCCTTAGAACCTTCTAAATAACATTACCGACAAGTCCACATGTACCTTCCACTTCAATCTTCCCTCTTTCCTGTCCACCTTCCTTTACCAACCACCATAGCCATCCTTATTCGATCTAACAGAGCTACACAAAGCTTCAGCGCTAGAGTCTACAAAAAAGACAGTTTCACCGTAATTCACGTTTATAAGGCAACCCGACCATCCAAGTAGCAACCCTATGTTACAATCATTTGAGTAGCGACACCTTAGGGCGAATGAGGTGGAATGAAAGGAAAAGTTGACACGAATCAGACAATATCTCCACGATGAAACATTTTCAACAAAATTTCAATCGGAAATAAATTGTTGAACTCATGCTGAGTAATGTACATGTAAGAAACATCTCATGTAATAATAACATTATTATACTGACTCATAATACTAAATTTATTATGAATATACGATTCAACGCTGAATTTCCATTGCGATCATTCTTACATTAACTTTTATGCCTTTATTATTAGTATACGATTAATTAGAAATCTTGATTACTAGCGAAGTCACTTTAAACGAAAATCTGTGAATGATTATTCCTATAATCTGTACACTATTCTCATCGAAGTTGCGATCTTGCCAAAAGCTTATAGTAAACTGTGAGATGAATTAGTGATACATACTCGTTTCGCAGATTCTCCTTGTTCTGATCTATTTGAACAATTCCATTTCTAAATTGAAAAGAATAGAAATATAAAGAAGAATTACAAATATGTATTTCCACTGGCTGTTTGAACAAATCACGAACAGATAGTGGGATAAGGAATGATGGGAACGGACACTATTTAGGAAATGACGTTTAATAGCATCAAGTGACTGGAAATAGTTGTTACGAATTTCTTAAAATTTGATAACGAAAACGCTTGACGATTGCATACGAATTGCTACGAATCAGAATTCTCAAAAAACTCATATTTCATATTCTATATATTTCTATATATTTCTATATAATATTTCTATATAATATTTCTATATATTTCTATATATAATACTTTACATATTCTATATATTCTATATATCCCAAATATTTCATATTCTACCAATTGAAAATTAAATTATCGAAATATTTCAGACACAATAATTTTATCTATGCCAATATATAATCGAATTATTTTTCTTCTATTGATCATAGAATCATTATTGCCAAATTGAACTGTCCATGTAGTATCACGGATATAACCAATACGAGTTTTTCCACCTTCGAAAATATTATTCATGTAATCGGATACACAAAACTCGACACGGGCGTTCATGAATCAAAGAAAACCTGACACGCGTAGATGTATATTCGTTCTCATCGAATGGTACGTATGTATATCGAAGAGGCGAAATCCCCCGTCGATTGTGCATGGGCCTTCCGATGGCATCGGTGCCACCGCTCTCAGTCTCATTAGAATCTCACTTCTTCGGTTGGATGGTTGCCGAGTTGAATCCCGGCCAATGCGGTGGCCTGCTGTTTTTGGAATTCGACTGGAGACTGTTGTTCGTACTTGACGAATGGTTCGCATGATTACTTTGTTTAGCATGAGAATACGTTCGGTTCGATCTTGGACGGTGTCTGTGCTCGAGGCGGCACGATTTATGAAGTATCTGATAGGATCCTGGCAGCGTTCTGATGCGAAACTTTCGATTGAAACGCATCGTACCAGTCAACCGACCCGACACCCGAATAATTTACGACTCGCTGCCGGGACCATCGCCGTTTAATTGCTCGATCATTCCGAACAGATTGTTATTCGCCGCCTGAAATGATCGATCAATCGCGATCTTACGCTGATAAGCGCATCGGGAGAACCAAACGAGATTTACTAGAGAGATCGAGGTTGTATTGTTTCGTAGTGTTTATGGTCGGTTTTGATCTGGGTACGTTAAGGCTAGGTTAAGGTTAGGTCTGTAAGCGTTCTATGATTTACGGTAGAACTACATTTATTATCTGAATTCATCGGAGAACAAACAGTTCGTACAATTGGAGTTTACGTAATAAGAGTTCACCAATTTCCTTCGTTGCTTAATAATCATATAATTTTTCTTATTTTTCGTTCACGTAATAAGAGTTCAGGTAAGAAGGCTCATTGGATAGACGTTTTTTAATCAACTAATTAATTCGTTACAGAGTACCAACGTTGCACTAACGCGACATTGTAACGCATTTTGAGCATTGTGGCTATGAAAGCAATCGCAAACTCCTGCTTAATATTATTCCCTTTAACTCGACAGTGACAGATTTTCTTCGATTAAGATTAAACGCGATTCCGCCTTGGACTTGAATCTCCCTGTACGAGCAAACTATTCCCTCCGTAGGAACCTAATGCATCCCAATTTTGCCTAGTTCCCGATTGATTCCTAACTATCGACATGCCATGCATTACCATCAAGCAAGAAAAGAATACGAAAACGAAGAGGCAAGTAGATTCGATCACGTCACTCTGTCGCTAAAGTTCTACGAATCCCACGAGATACGAGACGACTTTTTCGTAACCACGACTTCAGGATTAATATGGATCGGTTGACATGCGACAGGAAAAACAACTCAAAACACTCTGAAAGTACATTGACATCGTTTCACGTGTCAGGATCCTTTCTTCAACTAAGAAGCTAAGTCTAAAAGAAACGTAGAACATTTCTCGTTCTTTCTTTCTTTTCAAATGAAATTTGTCTTAAATTAGGCTGCGAATGCTTGTGCAAACTTATGTTTTTAGAAATGGAATCTAAGCAGATGTTTATTTCTATATAGTTTATTTATATACAGGTACTTTGTATATCTTATGTAAGTTATACTGCAGATATTTTTGCATCTTTAAATTTTCGATAAATGCATAAACATTCGTAATTCACTTATGATATTGTTACGTTATTTACTACGTTCCATTCTCACGAATTGCTTACATTGAGAATTGCTACCATTAGGATGATCTATATATTTCTTTTCCTTTATTCCTTCAACTAAATTAAACTTGTCATACTACCACGTTGCTGAAAGAATCTTCTTAAGTAAAATTACTAATTTCATAATAATCTGTGTATATAAGTATCTGTGGCAATTATCGATAGTAAGGAGTAGTTCGCATCGCACGGTAGGAAAACATAGTACATATAAGACAGACGATATAGCACCCGAGGGAACTGCGCCTTTCCGCCTGGAAACCCTACTGAATTTTAAGCCACATAATCCGACCGCGTTGTAATACTCTTCTTCCCTTGGTATCAAAATCTCTTTAAACTAGACAACTTCGCAGAACACGCGTAGCTACAGTTTTCGGTCATTAGGAGAACAAAGCGAGGATGAAGACGCGTATCTTGAGATCGCTGAATTTGGAATACGAAAGAGATAACGTTTTTATTATTTTTATTTTCCTTTAAATTCCAGCATTTCTTTTAGACATTTCCTTGCGCACTTCTTGTTCTCGGTTGTAATCTTTTGAGAACTATTTTGTCTGTTGAAAATCTATCAAAATACACATAGTAACGCGTGTTGCTCCGATTTATTGTGTTTACTATTATACTAGAAATATGCGGATGCTTTTAGCAAAATTAATGTCAACTTTTATCAAGCTAAGAATATAATTCTATATACCTATTCATTTTTTCATTACATACTATTTTACAACTTCTCAATAATCTTACTCGTCAGTTATCTTACTTTTCCATTGAACGAAAGAAACACAATAAAATAATATATAACATACAAGGTATACATGTAATATTCATTTAATGTGAGATATAACAAGATCGTTCCTTTTTTAAACGAATCACCCTGTATAATCGGCTGCACGAGCATCACGAGCCGTTAGAACACTACTTTCAGCCTATTCTCCGTCGTCTCTCCTTCAATTTCTCCACCGACAGCTTGTCTCCCTTTCAAATTCACCTTCCCCCTTTCTTCGCCTGTCTCCCTCCGATAATCTCGTTTCACGCAACACTCTCCTTTTCTCTTCGCGATCTCTCGATCTACCGCTTCGTCTTCTCCCTCTCCCCGCAGGCTTCCTTTTCTTTCTATCTTCCGCCCGCATTCGCCATCCCCATATCTGTTTGCTTAATGAAAAAGAAAGAAAAAAAAGAAAAAGCGCGTGGGAGCGAAAGCGTGGCAGCATCTTTCGTCGAGCGATTCGTTCGAAACGACAAGATTCCTCAGAATCTTCCTTGACTGCTCCGCACTTTTCGATTCACTGTTTCCCGTAGCATTATTTCTGCATTCTTGATTTTTTAGCGATTTATTTCGTGAAAGATAACTTTGAATTCTGTTATTTCACGAAGATTTGTCCGTCGATAATCTGCGAGCGACTTTTCCAACAAATGCAAAAATTATCCTCTTATATTTGTGAGTTTATGGCTAGATACATTTCATTAACCTTTCATTTGCAATTCTTCCCAGTGAATTTATTACTGAACTGTACTTTTTGATACTGTGTTTGTGAAATGGAATTCTGTGGATTTGTCTAATATTTTGCTTTTACATATTTTATTATTTTTCATGTGCATATGGCTCCATTTCAAATTTTCGAGCTTTTAGCTTTTCAAAAGTTCATCAATGTTTAATAATATTGCGTGCGTGCAATTTTTATCCATTATCTCCCAAATCAGTCCTTAACGGATTCATCTAATTATTCGAAATCATATATATTCATATTAAGGGGGGAAATTTGGATCTCGAAAAATGCAGAATCGAAGTTTCAATATGTTCGCCATTCAAATATTCTTTAAAGACAGAATTAAAAAAGAGGATTCATTAACAAAAATACTAAAGAGATAACTATTTTATGCACTCTATGCAAAATTACATGTTTCAATAATACCTGATGCTACACACGATATGCTGTATTCGTTCGTTAATCAAAACATGCGACGTACGCGTAAATTAATATCAGACGGTTAATATTAATGTTAGATGCTCTGTAACGTAATATCGAATCGTTTATAATAAATCGTATAGTAAATAACCTGTTTTATGAGTAGACATTAAAGCAAAAACGTGAGATTCCAAAGACACGAGAAATACCTAACTGATAAACTGAATTGCTTTCTAACATATGTAAAATTTTAGATCAGTTTCATCGAACGCAAATAAATTTATCTATTGTCTAACTATATTTAGTTAATCGATAATTTGATAAAGTACGATATAGTTGAATAAAGATTGTAAATGTTAGACAATGGTTGAACGTCGAAATATTTGGAGACTGTCTGATCCAAACAAGCTTCATGGACAGCAGAACGTTTCCATGGCGGAAAAGTGAATTAATTACAATCGAAAACCAGGGGAATATAATGTCCAAAACTGCTTGCAGATTTATACGATTCGGATAGGGCGTCTGCGGTCCTGACAATGAATATTCATACATTTTGCCCGAGCCATATATCCATTGATTGAGATATTCGAACCGATAGCGGCGAATACTCGAATTAGAACATAACCGAATACCGAAGGATCCGGTTGAACTAATTCACGGTCTGCGTACGATCACCTCCACCTCCATATTCGAATATCGTGTAATTTGTAAGCGGAGAAATAAATATTTCCAGTCTCTCTTTAAAACATTCATCATACTTTTATCAATCTATCTTTGTTTTACATTACTTTCCGAAAATTTACTATCATTACCTGTTCCATAGAAAAATAGTTATCATTACCAGAGGTTTTGTTACGCTGTACTTATATTACATTGCTAGATCAACAACTTAGATTTAGAATCATTTTAGTAAAACAGTAATTTGAAAGAAAGGTAGTTCAGAATTTTGTCATCTTAGAAAATTGGTTTATCAATAAGCTAGGTTTTGATCCTTATTATCAATAAGGACATCATTGGACTATGGATTTTTATACATTTATGGGAAGATGCGAAAGTTCAAGGAATATACATAATATGGAATTACTAAGAAAGTTAATAAAAGATTCAATATGAATGGAACTGAGAAGTGACTTCAAATTTCTAACTAGAGATATACACGTGTTTGTACGCGAATGTAAATTTAACAGGAATGAAGAACATTAAGAAGATCAAGGCACGCTGTACGAAAAACATCTTAATTAAGATTTCAGAATCTGAAAGATTTATACGCAGTATACCTATGTATCTAAAACTGAAAAGCTCCGACTTCTAAAGTTCCAAGTTCAACAGTTTTAGCATCAAAAGCTTAATAATACTCAAGGTTTATAGTTGACATCAAACGGATTAGAGCTGGAAATCTCGAAATCTAGAATCTTATCCTTTAACTGTACAAATTTTCTTCTATGTGTCTTCTTAATTAAAAATATCCCGTTCAGGAATAATTACTGTTCGTATTAAGCGGCCGGCGATATCAAGAAGATTTGTCAACTATTTTCGATATACGTGATCTGAACAGTATAGTAGGTAAACAAACTTGACAAAACTTCGAGAAAATCACGTTTCTCCCCAATTTCTGTACCTTGTACAAAACGTTAAATCGAAATATAACGTTTCTGACACTTAGAATCACCTTAATCCTCAAAGATCCTAGAAAACGCCCTATCATTTAAAACACTTAACTAACTCAAGCCCGCTATAATCTTCGCACTATCCTCCTCCGAAGTATCAAAAGACTCACCCATTGTCCCTAATCACATCACATATTCTCTACCTGCCAAACACCGTAACCGCAACTGCTTCACCAACAAAAGTGCACCTATCGACCAGCCTGCAAATCTGAAAGCAGATCGAAGGGGCCAAAGCCAAAAAGAGGCATTTCACCGGTGGCCGTGTTTATACACAGATCTCTCCCCATTCATTGGCCGAGCGTCGTCCTCCAAGAGATACCGGCTTGACCGTATATCATCCAAGACACGTCCGAGATCCGCTCGTGCACCTGTGGCAGCTCGCCACTTGAACCATCGTCGCGGCAAACGAGAGAAGCACCAGTCCCTGGTTGGCCATTCAACGATTTGAATGGGCGCATTGTTACCTGGCCACGAAGCAGGGAAGTGGTCTTTGCGAGGAATTCCAAGATGCCGGTATTTATGAGCCATGGTTTCCTTCTCTTTTTACCACCTTTATTTGGAATTTCTTAACTTCACTCTTCCATATGGTAATGATTTAAGAATAAAAGTTTCCATAATCGGTACAGCTGCTAACGAAAGTTAGTCGAACAACATATCGATGCTATACCGATTATATTGGTTAAATTTGTAGCTACACTGGAAGCGCGTAAAAGTTACAAGACGCTTATAAAGCTATATATTTTCCATTCTTAATGAACACGTCCGTTCGCTAGCGAACTAATGTATCCGCGCGTTAAATAATAAATGCCTGCGTTCACTGTCAACCGCGTGTATTAGGACACTCGTTGATGTTCAGTACAAATTAAATAATTAACCATTCGGTAACCGAATAGCTGCGCTGTTACCTGGTCAGGAAACGAGATGTGGCCATCGCGAGGAATTCGAAGATGCTCGATATTTATGAGTCACGGTTCCTTTATTCTTCCCACCTTCGTTGCACCGGTAGCTGGTGCACCGCGAGGAAAGAGAGAGGAAAGAAAGGAAGAGGTAGAAACGGTGATCGGTTGGGGCGATGGTTGGTGGCTTAATGAAACCGACGATTGTGTAGCCGGGCTCCGATTGTAATACAGTGACCTGCGGTTTCTTTTGCCCTTAAGCTCCAATTAAGACGTTTCCTAGGTCCGGATTAAGCACGCCAATGGAAAAGCGGATCTCTTTTCTGAGCGGAGTCACCACCCCCTTTGCCTTTCGACTCCACAGCTCCTACCTAACCTAGCCGACCCGTTTCCTTCTTTTTCAACTTTGATTTTATCCTCCGACCGTTCCTTTAAGCCGCTACCTCCGGACCAGGCTTTCGCGAAGTCTTGCTCGTCGAGGATTTCTTGGATGTCAAGAGAGAGAAAGAGAGAGAGAGAGAGAGAAGGATGGAGTGTTGCCGTGTATGCGTGGAGAGTGGAAATGGAAAGATGCGAACGTTTCTATCGTGGTATTCTCGTTAGATCTATGTCGATTTAGATCGCTATTGGCTGTTAGGGAGGGCAGTTACGTAGTTCCATATATCTACAATGGCTGCAAAAAGCGTTCATACATCATTTATTACAGCATTTATATGGCAATTAATTAATTCCTAAGTATATTGTTTCATTGTCATTTGGTAGTACTTTCGCGTGACTAAAGAATTTAATATGGAAGTTGATAAAAAAAAGCGCAAAATTGAAGAACCTCAAGTGTTGTGCAAAATTCCGATAGTAATCTAACTTTTGCCTACTTTTTAACTTATAGAAGGCTCAAGCGGAGGTATAAAACATTTCCTGTATTGTGTATTAGATTTCGTTTGAAAAAGAAACGTATATGATGAACTTTCTGGAGCTAGAAGATCTCAAACTAGTTTATGGAGAAACGTCGTAGAATTCGATTTAAATATTCGTATAATTATAACGAAGAAGAAAGCTTAAAGAAAAAAAGCTTGGAAAAGAAACGAGGGTGAAAAGAGAAAAGGAGATGCAAGTCAGAAGAAATAGTGTTACGAATACGCTAATGGTAATTTCGGTAAATAAATAAATAATTATGTGACAAAAAGTAACGAAGGAGAAACAACCTTTAATGGACCAGAATATATTTGGTCTGAAATTTCGATATAAAAAAAAATGACGACACTTGCAGTCGAAGAAATGCTGTTCTTTAACCCGGCAGTCATTTAGTCAATGCTCGTCGAACAGGTCGATGGCGACGTACCTCTGCAAATGAGCTCGCGGCGAGTTCCTTAAGCGATCATACGGCTGAATAATTCCGAGGGACTTTTTCTTCGAGCCGCCACCGGTTAGTTCTACTTCCACTTTTTCTCTTACCTTCTGCTGGTTTTACCGTTTCTCGCGTTTCCTTCTTTCGTTTCATCCTTTTTTTTCTCTTTTCTTGTCTTCCTCTCTCGTTTTATTTCTTTAATTCTTATTCGAGTGCTTTGATCATCCGCGAACAAAGAAGGGAACTCCCTCTGAGGAAGACATTGGTAATTAAGCAATCCCTTTGAGAACGATTTGCTGAAATCTGGCGAGCGGACAAATATTTTGTCGACGCCCTCTTGCCAGTTGTTTCTCAACGATCCGAGTCGATTGATCTAATTACCAATAGCTGCTCTTCTCATTTCCCGGGCATCTCAAATAAACTTTGGATAGGTATTTTATACAGGTACCTAGTTAGATTTTAAAGTTTCTTAGATTTAAATCGTGAGAGAAGCATTCAAGGATTAAAGACGAATCTACTGGGTATTTTAACTTTTCATCCCTTTCATAATTTGTAAGATAAATGGCGGACTGTTTGAATTTTTCTCTTCATTCCTCTCACAATTCATCTTTTATTAGAGTAAAAATAGTAGCAAATATACATTGACGATTATAATACGTGACGGTTAACGGAAATGTTTGCATAAACTAAATTTTACAGTAAAATGCTATCCGCTATAAAAATCTGATCTTTTAGCCAATTATCTTTTTACAAAACATAATTCATTGCATTATTACACGGCTGTTCGATAAAAATAAATAATAAATTTAGAATAATAATTGGTATGTGCTACTATTATTGTTCGTCATTATACAATTATCAATTATGCTAGTTCGACGATAAATGAATTACATTCTATGTAAATACAAGATAATTTGAATACGATTCAAGTTCGAAATATGGTGTGTTTTGTTTAATCAAAGATCTTTCGATTTGTTTCTCGCGCAAAACACGGGAAGAATATCGAAATATTTCAGGAGGTAAACGGAAGCGCACCAATCGTCGCGTGGAACGAAATATTACCGTTTCTCATTTCCCAAGCGTACTCGCAGGACTCCTGGAACGTTAAAACACTCGTTTTCAAGCTCATCGCTCAACCGTCTCGCGGAAATTCGCAGACGATTTCCACAAGATGAAGAATATCTCTCGACCCTGGACCGTCGAATGAATATTTCGGTTGTGTTCGCGAGTTCTTCGTCCCAAGAACAGGAAAATGAGCTCCGAATCGAGATATTTAATTCAATCGGGTGAAGTTGAGAAGACTCGAGAAATCTGTTTTCGTTCGCCATGAAAGAGGAGTCCTAATGAATTATCATTTCCAACGTATTAATCTGTCACGTGTTAATCGGAGATACAGTTATTCAAAAATTTAAGCGTTTAATCGAAGTCGACATGTTCTATCTATGTTAGATCGATTAACTTTAATTCCATAAAGAAAGTTCACTTATTGCTCTCTTGGTTGATAGATCGATATACTTGAAAAGAATTAGCATTTTTTATTAAATTTAGCGTCACTTCTGACATTCATACTACAGGATAAATTGTAGTATGGAGGGAATATTATTTTATACTATACTAGCAAAGAAATATCAATCTGTTTACATATATGTTATGAATTATAATCAACGCTTCTGATTTTCCGGAAAAAAAATGTATTATATGAATTTGAAGAAATCAATGAACTACACGTTGTATATATTTTCCCTCATTAAACGTTACTTGTAACGTAAACAATACTTATGAAGCTGCAGCTTTGACAACGGTTCCTGAAACCAAACAAAAGGTAAACGAAATTAGCTGGCAGATTTTATTTCGTACAGTGGAAAATCAGAAATGGAAATAAAGTGACGAGAAAGGGAAAGAGAGTGTATCGTTCGCGAAAAACATGAAACTGGGATTGTTATGTATTAATTATGTGTATTTCAGGCAAACAACGATGAAATTGTTATTCTGCGACGACAATTATAAAAAAAATAATATAAAAAATAAATGTGTTTCGTGAAATTCATACGGAAGTAGCGAAAAATGTAATGATTTTACGTGAAATTCATCCACTTTTCCGATGCACGCACTGTTCATGAATTTAACCTTGGATTAATTTGCAACAAAGGCGGAAAAAGTAGATTTCCAAAATCCACAGAACAGTCCGCCATTGTAAATTTACAGGCTCACAGAGGCTCGGTCAGGACAAAACGTGTCGACTTTTTCGACTTTTTAGATAATAACGAATTCGAATAGTCGAAAATCCAATAGTCCAAATGATCTATTAAGTTTGTAGCATTTCTACGTATTGATATTAGTTCTGTTTTATGCTTGACTGGAATATGGGAGGACTATTTACAATATAACGAAAGATTGAAATTGTGGGCAATTAAATGCAATACGTATAATTAAAGAGGAACAGAAATTGACGATAAGAAAGGTGTTGCTTTTTAATAACTTAATGTTTGGTTAAAAGGTATTGTATCTTAGTTAGGAATACCACCTAAACATCATTTATTTTAAATCTCACAAAACATTTTAATACCAAAGAGTTGAATCACTGAAAGCATGTATAAAATTGGAAGAATTCATTGCTAAAAGAGGATAAAGCGTTTTTCGAAAATGCAATTACGAGATTATTGAATAGATAAGTAAAATGTCATTAAAAAAGGCAACATCCACTAAAACGCTAATTCCATAAAGATAGTTTACCTCCGAATTTCCCTTGCATTGTTAAACGTCATTTTTGTTACGAGCCTTTCACAGTTTTGCTCCATCGACAAACTCGACCAATTCACACACTCGTAAAAGCAACTCGAAGCCCTATTGGCCGTTAATTCATTTTTCCACGCTCAACATCGATAAAAAGAAAGCAGTAAAATAAGCGACGCAATGCTGACAAGTCGAATAACTCAACAAGAAAAATTGGCCGCAACGTTAATCGAATAACTTGCTGGACACATCAATCACAATTAAGAGCATCGACACAATTATCCCTTCAAGAGGCAATAAAGAGCCGGCTTCTTCGTAAAGGCCACGAATCAATAAGACATCCATCAATTACTACAAAGTCGTCCAACAGTGTCAAGAACTCGGTACATCGTTGCGAAAGAAAATCCACCGCGAACAATGACGCTATCTCGGTCGTTTCATCAACTTCGTATAGAAATAAGAAATGCAGAGAAATGACTCTGAAACTGAATACTAGATTGCCACGCATGAAATCGATGAATTCTTAAAAGACATTCGGTATTCATAGTTTCGCAGAAAATAATCTCAATTACAATACGGGATATTAGATTCGATACACAAATTGGTTACTACAACACGAGATTACAATTCGACTTAAGGGCCAAACTGATCAACTCCAAATTTTATAAATTGGCAAACAATAAACGATTTATTTCCATATTTTTATTCGTCGTAAGAAAATGGCGTAAATATTATAAATTTCAAAGTGAATTTTACAAAATAACATGATTTCACATGATTATAAACATGTCTCGTATGCAACAACAGTAGTAGAAAAAGGCGAAAGGAAAGCAAGGCCGTCATTCCGATCGGTGAATGGCATGCAAATGATCGACAGGAGTTAAGTGAGTCCGATTGAAATAAAGATGCATCGAGTTTCGACGATTGCCACGTTGCTCCGCGACAATAGTGGATCGATGTGTACGACTGCTATCTATTCTCAATCTCAATTTTAGATCAGCCATTGAATTGCAACAGACCTGTTTCAAGTTGAATTTAAATGTCTGTGACTTTTCCCGTCATCTGATGGCGTGGATGGTGATGGAAGATTTTCTGAGATTCGTTAAGCCAGTCTTCAGATCAGTTAGAGGTGATTAAATCCACTTTTTATTAGTTTGTCAATTTCAATGCATATGTATAAGATTAATGTCCTATTTTCAATAAACGATTCGCTCTCATGAATATAGAATAAAAGATTTGGAAATCGATATTCATATTTGAAAAGCAAATATTTCCACGACAGGAAAGTTCATAGGATAAAATATCCTTGCATCTTCTTCTTAGGGAAGAATCAAAGGAGAAGTTAGTAGAATAAATTTCTAATTAAACTGCAGCTAATCTTTCGATTACAGTATAGTATCTTTGAACACTAGAACTACAATAAATGATTACCAGAAACCATCGAAATTCCCAAATCACCTACAAATGTATTCTTAAAAACAAAAGTATCATTCTCCTTTTAAATATACACCATTTCGATAGTCTTGAAATAAACGTCGATACCCTAACAAAAGCCAATAGCACCCTTTTAGCGCAAATACATCGATAAAGAGCGAAACGTTTTGCAATATTCACGCTACAGGCACCTATTCCCTGAGGTGAAGCAGCGACGATGGAAGAAAGGAAGAAACGAGTAACACGATTTTTCATCCCCGGACGCGACTGAGTCCGCAGCAATTAGAAGGAGCTGGCCGTTTGTCACTGGGGCTGGTTCCGCTTAACCGGGACGAGCGAAAGGGCCGCTTTAAACAGGCTTCATTGAAATCTAGGTTAACCCTTTGCAAATCCTTTCGCTCGCTGTTCGTCGTTAATTTTCCGACCGGCGTTACGGGGTTGAGAGAAAAAGCGAGAGGGTTTGCAACGTGGAAAAGAGAAAGAGAGAAAGAGATAGAAAGAGCGGAGGGCGGAGCCTGTCGTTCCAGCTCATAACTCGACCAGGAAAAAGGGCAGGCTTTTTTTGTTGAATATTTCATCCGACACCCGACGTGGTTCATTTAACGTCTAGCCTGGGTGACGCGTGTGTAATAGGAGCGTTTGTAAGGTGGAGAACGGCCAAGCAAAACGTTTCAACAAACGCGCGAAGATTAGAGGAATTCGCGTTTCGAAGCGCGATTTTGTCACCGGCGACTTTGTCATCCTGCGTTAGTCCTTCAAAACAGGCAGGTTATGCGCGTTCGCAGGTTTGTTCATTGCAGTCTCTTTGTTTTCTATTTTCTTGCTTTATCTGCTGCGCTTTAGAAGATGTAGCGCGTTGAATATTAATGAGCGATTTGAAATTAGGGTCATACCGCCTTTTGTTTTTCGATGTTGTAGTGTTTTTTAGTTTGTCGAGCCCTTAGGGGAATGACAAGAACCGTTTGATCTAAAACAAGCGTTTATTTTATGAAAATGTAGTCAGCAAAAAAGGTTGTTTGTCTTCTCTAAGAGTGAGAAACAAGCAAGGCGTCTTTCAGGATTTTTATCTTTGTGCTCCAATTATCTGTGACAGTGATCTAACGATAGAAGGTAATATTTTATAATTGACCCCTTGTAGGAACATCTTGCAAAATGCATGCTTGCGATAACTCGTAACTCGTACATATATTTTCCAATTGGTTTCAAATTTTGACAATATGATCGCAATAAGTATTCAAATTTCTCGTCTGCCAGCATACGCACGATGGATCTATCACTATGGTATGACGAACACGACATAAAAACATAACGATTTATATTGAAAAAGGAGATTTAGATAATTTGGAGTTTTTATGTCACAACCACAAACAATAACAAAAATATATTTTACAAAGGATCATTCAAAATTGCCAGAAACGCGCCATTGTGAATGCGAAATACTTCGATAGAAACTGGATTACAAACTGGACGTTGGTAGATAGTTCTGGTACTCTGGTACTAGATTTCCCGTAATTAATATTAACACATTAATAATCTGAACACATTAATAATCTGAAGGATGAGATAATCACAAAATTGCCTCTAAGCAACCTTCATTATCAACTCATCTGTCTTGAGTGATCTTATTAACAGCTCGATAAGAAGCAAATATCCGATCCGTTTTTCGACACTCTGTATCCAGCCAGACTAATTGTGCGAATTCATTCCCCGCGGCGACGAGGCTTCGAGCGAAACGGCACTTGAAATAATTCTCGGCGTGTCCCCGGCCCAGCTTCGCGACGTTCGTGTGAATGAAACGAGCAGCCGTTCCACCGTTGGCGACAGTTTCGTGTCCAACCGTATTATAGGCTTAATTACGCTTAATCGGCCGAAACGACCAGCTAACAAGTTCATTCAAGTGGTCGTCGAGCACGAAGACGTGTGCCCGATGGCGTTCACCTTTTTTCCTCTTTTTCTTCCTCTCTGTACTCGTATTTTCCCTCCCCCTTTCTCCTTCGTTTTCTTTTTTTACGTCGAAGCGAAGCCGATCTAATTCCCAGCAATTACGACAGCTTCGCGTAAAATCGACCTTCTTTTTTCTTCGAAGCTCTAATAAGCGAGCACTAAGTGAGATTTACCGAAGGTGTTCGTTGGAACAGTTGGACTCGACAGTCGTGTTAACGGGACATCTCCGGTGACGCAGTGGCCACGAAAAGTATTGGCACATCATTGCATTTATTGTTTCATACACCTAGGACTGTTAATTAGGTTCAAGTCTATTTCATTATATTTCTAAAGAATATCGTCCAGTTTAACGTAGTCTAATCAATTCTATTTAAAAAAATCCACTTATTACCACGTACTCTCAGCAAAAACAGAGGCCGACGAATAGAAGCAGCGGACGAAATAATGAAAATAGTTCGATTACCTAACAAAAGATGCTCGTTGCTTGAACGGTATCCAATCAAAACCGGAATTAAGGATTGAAGAGTACGATGAGAGATCAACGCACTTGACAATTAACTGGAATTAAAAATGCAACGTTTTTCTTCAATTTTCAAGAGAACCTTTTTTCGGACATACGAGCAAAGCGTCATCCAATAAATACTTAAAAAAGAAGGAGCAGAAAGTTTTCTGGAAAGGAAAGGCACAAGAAAGGATCGCTTGTAGACTTGCCAGACGGAATAACAATCCTGTCGGACAAAGAAGATTGCCAGCTTTAATATCCGTTCTTTTTCGTTTCCAATTAAAAGGTGGAAAGTCGGATTGACGTTAAATACACGGACAAACACAGCGAAACAGTGCACTAGGGGTTGTAATAGGTATTACCTTTAGGGTAGAAAACGAGCCGCATGGAATCGGATTAACGTCGTTAGACGATGCCAGTCGATCTACCGGTGCATCAGCGTTGAATAACGAATCCAGGCATAGAGTCGACGTAGAAAAGCAATAAACTCGGAGGTTAAGATCGTCGAGACTCGGCTTAATTACGCGGCCATTTAACCTGATAAACGGGCAGCCGACGCAACAAGAGACTGACGAGTGGCACAGTTTTTCATTCTCGCGGTCACTCGACAAGTCAGAACGTCGTGAATCTTTGCTGCGATTACGACAGACCAAAGCTGGTGCTAGTTACTTGTTGTAAGAAAAACATTTATAAAACTGTATATCGCGGTAAGACCATGAATTATACTTATTTCGGAATTAATTAACAAAAAAAAAAAAAAAAAAAAAAAAAAAAAAAAAAACCGACGGCTATTTGGCAGTTACTTGTCACCATATTAAAGTGTTTGTTTCTCACTTTTCGATTCCATTTCAATTATTTGACGTTTTTGACGAAGACATTTAGTAAATACAATTTCGATTACGCAATTTGTTTCATAAGCGAAGACCACACGCTAAAGATATTATAGCCCCATTTCTCCGTTGATTTTTTTACTTTTACACCATTTTGGTAATTAAGAAGAAGTATTTTAGAGAAATAGAAGTACTTTATAAAATAGTTGAAGAGAATAACCTGATAGGTTCTAAGATACAAGCCGTTTGGTAATACATAACATATACACGATCCTTACGTAACATTAACAACTCAAATTATTAATATTTCTAAATGCTTAAGAGAGGAAGAAACAGACATATATGATCCTAAAGTGAAATGAAAAAGCAGCTTTCATATAGAACAGGCAGGGGAAATGTGTCTAATCACGCTTTTTATTTGTGCTCTTCAAATTGAGAAAAGTTGCGTGCCCAGAAACTTGACCAAACAGTTTCATACAGGTTTTCTGTGGTAAATGCCGGAAGCGACAGCAATTAGGCGATGAAAATCTGGTGGCTGCCGCGGGCTGTCGGTTCTCCCTCCCCCTCAAGCATTAGCAACCGTGAATAGGGTGAAAGTTGTTTTAAGGCAGAGCTTCATTGAAATCTAGGTTAGGTCCTCGACTTCTCCAACCTTCCATTCGACCGAGACGAAGCTATCATCGGCAGCAACGATCCTAACGGAGCACGACCAACCGACACGGGGACAACGTTGAATCCATTGGGAGAGAATAAAAGCCCCCTCACAGGCTTGGCAAATGCCCACGATCCCCTCGAGTACTGTAATTACCGATGTTGCCAATTAAGCCGCGCACTTTACGTTTCGCGCCTTCGTCGTCAATTAAGCTTTCCATCTCTCCCCGAATGCCCCTCCCTCTTTCCCTCTCGCTCTATACATCAACCAACATGATGGAACTCGCGGATGATCATTCCGTTCACTCGAATTGATAAATTGTGATCATTCGAAATATGCTTGATGGTGTCGAATTTGTCAACGTCGTATAACGGGTTTTGTGCAGATTTTTAATCGAATTTGCGTACGAAGATAGAAGAAACGGGTGAAGCGTAATTAGAGAATCATTATTAGTTTTAACTCGCGGATGATTATTTCGTTCGTTCGAATTGATAAATCGTGATCATTCGAGGTATGCTTGATGGTGACGAACTTGTCAATGTTCTGCAATGGTATTGGTGCAGATTTTTAATCGAATTTATGATGTACCGAAGATAGGAGGAGAGGGTAAAGTGTAATTATAAAATTATTATTGGTTTTTCTTCTTAGAATCGAAAACGTTAAATTTAAATTTGAAGAATTCTTGAACTTGGATGTTTAATGTATGGGCAAGCTTTTGAAGTGAAATTTTCTAATTCTCAAACATTTTAAGAATATACGAAGATACAGTACATAAACTACTTTACCTGTCCTTAAAACTTCGAGAATTCTTTTAGAATTAGACAATATTCTAAAGAGCCGTAATAGGATTAAATTCGATAAGATCTCGAATGCCGACGAGTATACAGCTCGATCAGTTTCCTTGGTTTACGTAAGGATTAGTAAGCTGTAGCTAAAGACCTTTTTTCTTGGATCCTCTTTTGCTCAATCAGAAGGATTGTTATTTTTTGTGGCAAAAGTGGAACACTGGTAAACTTGGTACTTCTTCAGGTAGGATTTCGGTGGTGGATGATCGATTTGTTTGCTTCTTCGCGGCCTTGTAAACAGATTGCACGGAGAAAAGAAGAAACTTCTCGAGAACTCGTGTCGAAAAGTTTGAAAATTTCATGGAGTATCGGGTCAAGTTGAAATTTGTCATCCATCTATTGTGATTGACGACGCATTATCAAGCAGGAACAATCGGTTCAATTACTGTGTTCAATGACACAACCGGACTGCGACATCATTTCCCTCTGGCAAAATTTTATCAATTTCGAGAACCTGTAATTTACATTATTCCACGCGTGCTACAAACCAGAGCCAAAATTTTGTCAAATTTACGAAAATTGCCTTAAAGTTAATTTAGTTTGAAGAGTGGTAGTTTAGGACGTGGAAAATCGATTCTCGATTTTCAGGTAGACCTTGTACAAAGCTTCGTTATTTATTATTATTTATTGTTATTAATTATTATTAATTGTTGTTTACCTCTGTATTTTATTTAAGTACTGTCACAATAAACTCGATTTTCAAACTTCAGAATCGATCCCTGAATTATCAAAATTTGAACATTATACATATATGTATGATTGATATCAATTTTTCGAACGTGTGATTCTTCTGGCCGACCAGAGATATCTATTCCAATCAAATCCATTCCAATACTCTATCATCATAACTACTAAAGGTTCAGAGCAATACGTTCACACGATAGATATCGAGGAAACAATCTACCAGTTGATCTCTCAGATCGTAGAAACTGACCAGAAAAGACGTTCAGAGTTGGAGAAAGGGGATGAAATATCGAGAGGGACTGTTTCCACGAAGATAAGAGTCCGATGAAAAGGGAGCCAGTACAATACATATAATACAAGCTCGACTTGGTGGAAACAGGATCGATGAGAAACAATTACCGAATTGAATTAATCGAATTAATCGACTCTTCTGGATTGACGAACCGAAACCATGGACCTGAGATCTGTCATCGGTATTGTTAGTCTTTTCGAGCAAAACCTGGGCCGACCAATCGGGGCTTAAAGTCTTATGATTCTCCGGAACGATCAAGTGTCGATCAAGCATCCAGGAATCTCGTTCGAAGTGTACACACTGTGGATCGAAGCTTCCGGCGGACAACGTGGCTCGATTGATCGTCCATTCTTCGTAAGCGTTGCCGCTATCAGAAATTAGAGAACTTTAGTGGGGTTGAAGAGCTAATAATAATAAGGAATAAACAGGATGTGAGATTGAGCGATGGATTAATAATTATAGACGTTGTAATACAAAAATAACTAAGATAAAAAAGATACCAGGTATTTTTTTAATTTTCCTTTTTTTTTCTAAGTATCTACGTTATCTCTGATTAAAGAATTCAAGTTTCACGATCTATCAATAAGAATTAAGGAGTTGAAAACTGAAAGACTACGAGTAAAATATGAATGAAATTGAAGTTTCATCGACTTGGCCGAAGGATTAGAAACGATATTAATGTAATATTACTCGGACCTACTGGTAAGTATTTAATACGAAATCTGATATTCAAGATCTTGATATAAAACATATCGAAGATCTCTATACAAGATATGTTGAAAATCTTCATCTAAGACATATTAAAAGATCTTTATATAGAATACATATATATATATATATATATATATATATTAATCTTCTACATCTCAGGAGGATAATAATTCCAGAAGAATTTCGCATAAAAATTTTTTGAAACCAAATAATACCGTATTTTGCACAGAAAAGAAAATAATTATAAACACCTGTGAATTTTTAATTATACAATAGCCTCCTTCCTTTCCTCGGCTCTATTCTATTGGTACAAAAAGGCATCAGTAATTAACAATATTCGTACGAAACGTTCGAACACACAAACATCGAAGAACTCTGTATACAATGTAGAATACGTAAACCACATAAAAACGGCCTAAAATATCAAACACCATACGGAGGAACGCCTACATCGTCAACAGTAGGATATCAATTGGTAGCCGAATCACCGTTTGCAATTTCCGTAACCTATCATATTTCTCCATCAGCTGCATATGCGTGGCAGGAACTCTTCTGCTCTCGCATCGTAATAATATCGAAGAGGCCATTTGGAACTAAATCATGACAGAAGACCGTGCAATTGATACGTTTTTCCCGTAATAAGGTTTCTCGTTTGCCGGGTCTCGGCGTTCTCGCCTCGAAACTCGGCTAATTCTGTTTCCCCGTTCTCGCTAAAAGGTTTATGGAAATCATTCTTCTTCACGGGGAAAACCGGATTTCAAGGGATTACGTTGTCACGGAAGTAACGTCGCTCGCGGTGAAACGAAACGATGAAAGAGGAAAGAGGAGAAGGCCGAGGGAAGAAGGGAAGTGGCGCCGAGCTAACAGGCTGTTCTGGGGTCTTGCTTCGTCTCGTTATGAATTATTGTTTTCCTTGATAGGCTTTCAATTTGTACTTGTCGCCGACGCACCACAGAAAGCGGGAAACTTTTCGTTTTAGAGCACCGCGGAGCAACGCGTCAACGATATTATGCTAATGGCCACGTTCCACGACGACCGGTCCCTCGATAACTGACTGAATCAAAGTTTTCAATTAATAACTTGTCACTAATGGTTATATCTTATTCGGAAAGTTTCGCTGTTACCGGTCGAAACTCTGTTGTTATGGCGGGTACTTTGTGAGGAACGTAATGGAAACCCGTAAAAAGCGGCTTGATTTTGCCTGCTTGGCCTGGCTGCCAAGCGGCCAGGTTTAACTACCAAAAGCCTCGTTTCAAAGGAATCTCGCCTGTTACCGCCGCTTGTTAACACGAATGAGTTGCAAGATTTTTACGTTCGTTCGTATGGGCGATTTATTTTTCAGAATTTGACATTTTCTTCTATATTCCTGTTTTTGGAGGTTGGAGTCGTTAGCCGAGTTAGAGAGAAGAAAATTCTCTATTGTGGTTACGAAGTGAAACCGGTATTTGATTATCGTATACTACGGGGAAAGTTAAGTTGTATTAAAAAATAACTAATTTGACTGGATAGATTTTTTGCTGAAAATTAGCTAACATATGATTAACACGTTTCAAAAGTACAATATTTTAAGTAATTACACAGGATTAAGTAAGAGGAAGTTAAATTCCATCTCATAGATACGTAGGGAAAAGCCATTTATCAGATAAATAAATCATACAGAAATTAACTTTCTCCGCCACAAAGCAACATTTCACTAATAACGGACAAAGTAAATGTAATCGCGGCTGATCTTGTAGCTGCACCCTGTTTCCATCATCGTAACGCTATTTCTCTTTCCATTAAAATAATTTTCCGTTCCCTTTTCATTTTAATATAACGATGTATTTGCAACGTGTACATGGCTGAATTCAAATCTTTTCTTCTTTCATCAAGCAGAATACTTATTAAACTCCAAAAAAGTCTACTTACCAAAACCTAAAAAAAAAATCTAAAAAAGATCCCTATTTTCCAAAATAAAAAATAACTTGTATCTCAACCGTGCCAAATAGTCTCATATATATATATACTTTCTCATATAATAACTTGTATTTCAACAAATCTTCAACTCAATTCGATAAAGAGTTTTTCAAAAAACAATATAAAACGGTATCAGACTGAGAGAGAGAGAGAGAGAGAGAGAGAGAGAGAGAGAGAGAGAGAGAGAGAGATAATAGTCTCCTAACTCGCTAACGCAATTTACGAAAAACGCTGGTATAATTATCGTCCAAGAAGATTTTCATGAACGTCAAACGGCTGTAACAAAACGGCGGCAAACATTCAGCGCGCATTCAGCACGCATACTAATAAATTGCCGGGTAATTCGTGAATAATCGCTTATTTCGCGCGGACATTTTCAGAGCATGAACAGTATGGGCTCTGTTGTTACGCATTTAATTTGCATAATTCACTTACGGCACGCGAACCATCCACCTCGCGCAAATATTCGTCGATACCGCATTGTGATTTCGATCCCCGTCCCTATTTGCTCCCTTCTTAATTTCCCGCCCTCGAATCATTATGTCGAAGCGTTCAATTTCCCAGTCGATAACATTTACAACCAAAACGATTTACCATGCGTGCGATTCATTCTCGTTTTAGATATTTCAATTGTCTTCCGTGTTTTAACGTGGGTATGACAGGTAAAGGGTATGACAGACGATAGCGTTTGTTGAAAAAGGCTTTTGATTCCTTCGATGACTTTGTTTGAGACAGTATGAGGTGTTCGTGGATGAAGTTACCCACAAGGAACTATACTCGGAACGTTTAACAACAACAATTAATTTACTAACGTTTAACAAAATAACAGTCAACAAAATGACAATTAACAATTAACAGCGAATGTCGATTAACGAGTAACAAGTAACAAGTAACAGGTAACAATCAACGGTTTTGTTTCGCACTGACACGAGGGACGTTACGTACTTCGCAGCCCGGAACGGAATGAACCTTTGTTCGAGAACAAACAGATTCTTCCCTTAGTTGCCCATCGATATCCCCGCTAGCGCGCGTTTATTAGATGTGTCGCGGCGGTTGCCGCATAAGCGTTCTTCCGAGGATTCGGCGGAAGAAGCACAGGGATATCGATGATACATTGGGCACGTCGATGTTGCGCTTTGGCGGCATTGCGCTTTGTATCGCGAAGCCGACGGAAAGTTCCGTGACGGGTGTCCCCGCAAGTATATTAATCGAGCAGATCGACCATGGCATGGTAATTTCTATATACATAAATAGCTGCTTGTTCACAACTATACTACGAATGTTTATGCATTTGTGTCAAGTTGTATCTCAAAAATATAGTAAAATACGCGCAACGTTAAAAATTTTTTAAATTGCAAATATAAAGTATTTTCATGTTACTATATTAGGAAAAAGAAATCATCTTTTAATCAACAAGCATTAAAAAATTTGCAAACAAAAGGTATATAAAAGAGATATAAAAGATATAAGAGATATAAAAATAGAGGGGATAGAACAAATTTATTTGTTAATAATATTATATTTTTAGTGTTTATTTAAAGCTAACTGTCGAATTGCAACACGATAAATGAAATAAAAAACGGAGAACTTATTAAACATTGAGATAAAATTTCGTTTAAATTTTGTAGTTTGGCGATATTTTTTTATTTCTCTTATTGTACGTATCTCAGTTGGAACAGAGCGTCTACTTCTTTTTAATTTCGAAAATGCGATTTCATCGATATTTTTAATCAACAGTGAGGTTCCGAACTTTGGTCGAGAATAAAATAAGCAATTTCTTTTCGATAAACAAAGTTTGAGTAAGGAAGTATTATACAGTTCCTTGATTCGTCGCTTTCGACAAAGTGATTCGTTGAACTTAATCAATCAACCCTCAGTCACTCCGGTATCTACTTAGATCGAACACGCCCGCATCGAAACCACGTTAACAAAATTGTTCAACTCTATCGATCACGAGAAACTTGTAACGACACGTTCCAACTTCATCTTGTACCGGATTCGGCAAGAGAATTTCATATCTTCCAGAAATCGTATCGTCGTATCCAATAAATGAAAAACCACGTCTACGACTGTTATTTATATATAAAATATTGTAACTAACATCGATAAATATTCTCTATTCAATGTAATCGGAACTGTAAGCTTTTAACCTAACAAAGAAAAAGAAATTGACAATTAAATAGAAATTTTCAAACAAATGTTTGTTCCATTCAAGAATTCTTCGAATAGAAAATCATGTTACAATTATTAATTGAGTAATGCCTAATATTAAACTTGTTTTTAACGATTTTAATTTTTGAATTAAACGTGTCTCATGTATTTCGTGTATAAAATTGTTATAATCATGATCTTAACATATTCGTTACTGAAAATAGAAATACCCCAATGAACAATACTTTGAATCATTTCAAGCCTAAAATAAAACTTTAAAAACGTTCAAAAATCAAAGGAATCATATCTGAACAAAATTACACAAACTAGCATATTATGGAAAATCATAATACATACAAATATATTATATTTAACAAATGAAACAAATCATTGCTTAGATTTAGTCAATTATTAAATCCATTTTGATTATGTAATAGAATCAATTGGTATCTTCTAATTTACAACTTTTAATTTATAAAATTTAATTAATAATATTTATTCCATTATATGAAAGAGGAGGCAAATCAAACAAGCTCTAGCGTACGGAAACTCGTGAAATTACTGAAAACAATGAATAACAACCTGCTCTCCGAATGATTTATTCAAAACCGGGATCGTCAGTGGGTACAACCGGTTTCCAGGACAACGCGATTCGATCGAACGTCATTATTTTCTGTGCTATTTTACATGTTTGCTCGCAGCGACATGGAAATCTGGCCGAGCCAACGAGACGCGAGATATTAAGTGGAATTAACCGAAGAAAAATCAGGTCTGCGAGCGTAGAATCGTGGAATTTCGAAATGAAATCGGTCGATAAGGACGCCTCGATCCACAGATGAGTCATAGATAACGACACCGGGACACCACGCGAGCTGGATGTTTGCTCTAACCGAATTATGCAGATTGCCTCGGTAGCCTGAAATTAGCGTACGCGCACCGGCTACGATAATGTTTAGCGTGTCGCGTGCTGCCGGCTTAACTGCCGTCAAGATCGCTTCGGCCGCGAACCCGCGGGCTCGCGTAACGAGATGATTTTCATATTTTACCGCCAATCCGCCATGGCTAATGTCCTTAGCTTTGGAATTAGCGGGACGAACGCGTATAATTCCGATCCATCGCTTCGTTTTGTCGGATTTCGCGTTCGACGACGGAAAGGTGTTTATAACTAACTATTAAAGAATATAGAGATTTGATACGACTAACCACACAGTTGAAAATTTATGTGCATACAAATTCTGCATTCTCTGAAAATTTGATTATAATAGTCTAGTATCGATTGGAAATCTGATTTTCGATGTTATGTGTGTAAGTTATTACTGCGTTTTTATAACAAGTTAGAGAAAAGAAAATCATAAGTAACATCCGATATTTGAGCAATTTTATATTCTTATATATTTTTATCAGCATAAATAATTGGATCCTAAGGAGAAATTTATTTCGTCTTCTAATGTTGTAACAAGTAGGTACTTTGCTCTAGATATGTTACGTGTATATTTTTCCCCACATTACGTGCATTCCGCGTCTCTTTAAATTTCTCATAAATGCATAAACACCCGCAGTCTAATAATGGAAAATGAGAAACACTATATTCATTTATTAAGTGGAAATAGGTGAACAGCCACCAGGATTTTCCCAATATACACAGAGATGCTGTGTATGTATATGTAATTAAAAATACAAATCGGTAATATACACAATTATGCACCTCGTATAATTTTCAATTAACAGCGAATATATTGCTATTTTCCTTTTCCACAGATAACACAAGCTGAACAAATCGATACAAAATCGATCCTAAATTTTTAAGAAAAATATCGACTTTGTTGATGATTCGACTGCATATAGTTTTGATTTTTCATTCGAATGGAGGTTGGTTTATCGCGCAGCGATTTCTATGGTGATAAAGCTGTGTGAATTTAAATCGTAAGTCGGTGTTCCGTAGCTATATTTTCTTTAACTTTCTATAATTTGTATAAATTTGTATGTAATTTAGACACTGTATAACCACAAGGATCTCTGTGAAAGACGTTATATTATCTACTTTTTGTAGGAGAGTAATTTTAAAGTCTAGAACTAGTGTTCTTATTTGACTGGAAGATTAAATACGTGTGTTCTTAAATATTTCAAAAATGTTGTTTGAAATATCTCACAAACAATTAAAAAAATGTAATACACTTTCAGTTTTTTCGTTGTTCACACCGGTGTATGATTCTATGATATCATTTACAGCGATTAATCTATTCAATAGATATACAACAAGCTGCAAAAATTTAACACTATTTGCAGACCTCTTTTCTTTTTTTTCTTTTTTTTATCATATATCGATGGCGTGATATAAAAGAAAGTAATCGAGACAAATCGTACGCAACGTGAAACACAGTCTCGTACTAGAAGAAATAAATGAGAAGCGATTCGAGGAAAAGGAATTCCGATCGACCCACGTTGCTTTCAGCGTGGCGACGCGTAGCGAATAATTAACGTTGCATGATATAATTACGCAATGAATGGATGAACACGAAAGGATAAATAGCCTTCCATTTCCCAGCAACGATGTTAACTGCTCTGTGTATCCCGGCAATTTGTGTAAAATTTGTCAAATGCAAGCTACCATTAAGGATCTTCGAAACTCTCGAACGTAAAACGACACGTTTGAGAAATTCTCGCCTTCTCTCGAGATTTTCTAAAAGATCTTGAAACTATAATGTAATATATGGAATATTAGAACGCACCGTAATTTAATATTATCCAAACGAAACGCTACATCTACAAATGTTTACTTTTGCAATTCAGCAGAAGTACTATACACATATTTCTCTATTTTCAAATACCGAAACAGCCGATGACTGTTTTCTATTGTAACTTCGCACACGCAGTATTACAACAATGCTTCTACCTGTTTACGAAAGAAAGATGTTATATACTACGTCCGCATTATCTATTTCCATTGCTTCCCTGTATAAAATAAGTCCAACATTTTTTTAATGAATAAATGCAGTATGGTTTCTGGCATAAGAGGGGCAAGTCTTTGGGTATAACAAGAAAATTGTTATTTTCGTCTAAATCGTATTTTTGTATCGTTCTTAATTTTGATAAAACGCGACTGAAACCTAAAGAAAATTTGTCAAAGAGGAAAGAATCGCTATCAGTATGCGTGATCTCTCGTTTCAATCGTACGCTAATCATTTTCAAAAATTAAAACTCCCTTTCTTGGTTGAAACTAGATCAAAATTTGAGACATAAGAATATGCGAAGATCGTAGCAGAATTAAAGAACCGTAGAACACCGGATAGTCCCTTCAATAACAATTCTAATACTAACGTCAAATAGTAATCTAATTCTCCAAAGAAATGCCACGATTTCCAATAGAGAAGCATAGGTATCGATAGATACAGGTCGATCAGCAATTTTCCTTCGCATCGGCAGCCGAGTCACGATCTCGATGGTGATACGCCTCGAGCTACGCGACAATTAATTTCTTCGTGTCGCTGAGAAGCTGTGTCGTGCTCGTTATATCGCTCGATATCTCCTAATTAGTCCCTTCGATCGGTTCAGGATCGAGTCAAGCGGTTGGCAAACGCGCAAGGACCAAAACTCCGACGTCGAATCTGATTTCGGTTTGTCTAACAAGCGTCGTAACTTCGGCAAGTAACTCGCGTAATAGGAAGCTACGCGTTCGATGTCGAACATAATTATGCCGCTCGCGGCTCAACGACATCAGACCGACGAAAAAACCGGAGAATAATTAATAGAACGAGCCGTTCACCGCCTGGTGTTCCAGGCAATTTCGCAAGGACTATAATTAATAATTTGCCCGCGTTACTGACGAGAATTTCCTGTATTAGGAGACTGACATTTTCAACGACGTGTTTCGCGTAACACACATACAGGAACACGTAAATAGGGCATCGAATGTTTTATAAGTTATGATTAGAATCGAGAATTTCATTCGTGCGAAAAAATGTATATACAGATTATTATAAATACGTAGAGTGCGCGTAGCAGGTACGTAATAGGTACAGATAAATGAATAAATTGCGTTATATTGTACGTAAAATCAAGTGTGAAATGTTAAATTGACATAAAGATAAAAGAGATTTTCTTATTGAGAGGAAAGAAACGATGAAACGGTAACTTAATGTATGGGAAACATAAATTTTCACATTTGTACAAAATGCATATAATATGCAAAGGAATATCCAAACAAGTCATATCAAACGTGAAAAAGTTAAATTGAGGCAAAAATAAGAAAGTAATAAATATAACGAAAGGATTAATCGTTAAATTCGAACATTGTTTTATTACAGAAAGAAAATGAAATTCCTGTATATTTGTATGGTCTATAAATAAAAATGTTATTTCTATTAAGGTGTCAAATTGACACAAACGAGAGATGAAAAGTAATATAGGAATATTGCATACCTCCCTTTTAATTTCCGTTCGATTTGAGATCCTACTAAATAATTGTAATTCTCAACACCATGTAATTACAGCTAAAATATTTCAAAACAGAACATATTCTGTTTGACAGTATATCTATATAAAGTAATTGTTTGAGGTATTTCATTTGTTTATCTGGAACATAACTTCTCCAAAATATTGTCACAGAACGGAGGATTTATTAAAGACGACTAACAAATATAACTTAGTTGATGCACAATATGATGTAACACAATAGAATTTATTCAAATTACAATACAAGGCGAGCTGCACACAACAGGCAAAGTTTTAAGGTACGGAATTTGATTTCACGTTGACTTTGATAGTCTAAATTCTGGTTAGCGATAATTACGAGCGAAAATGCGAAATAATTGTTAATGCCAGTCAAAACACGAATGAATGATAATTATAGCCAGAATGCGACGTGGTAACATTGAACGTGGTTAAAATGCAATTTGATGTAAAACGGCGATGTACGACTAAAACGGCAGTTACGTTTCGAGATATAATTCGATTTCAATTACTCATGTAAACAAGACGCGATTTAATTCGTCGCCAAATTACAACTTGATTCTCGTGAAATACATTTCAATTAAACCGTAAAGCAGATCACGTTAATTGCGATCAAAATTTAAGCCAAATTCGTTTTACGTATTACAAGTGCAAGTTTATGTGACAATCGATGAGAAACGGGATATTAATTGTTGTCAAAGCAGACGGCTATCAAAGAGCCACTTAGGAAACGGTACAACATGAACCTGAATCCATCAACGTCGACTAATCTTTGTTCGTCCGTCTATTTAAAATTGGTCCATCGTTGTGCAATGATAATTATTGACGGAGACCGTATAAAAATCATAAAAGCTATATTCTATCTCTTTTACAATTATATTTTCTTTAATAAGCCTTTATCTTATGCCTCTACTTCTAACAAAAAGGAAATTCTAGAAAATAAAAAAAAGAGATAAATTCTACGATATAAATTGAATACTTAATACTTTAAAATTTGCAACTGTATTTAATATTTAAAGATATAATACTTTGGATCTTTGTACAAGTTCTAATATACTGTAATTAGTGGATGATTTATAAGATTATAATGTATTACTTTGATCATTATTGTATTTTCTAAATATTTTCCTTCTAACTTTCCCTCTTTAACATTACATAATCTCTGTTAAAACATTTCTATTGCATTGTGTAGCGAATTCATAATCTACGAATCCTGCATTTGCTACAGTATACTTAACTATAACCTTACTATCTTACTATCCCCACCCTTAACCTCACCGAACTCTCAAAACTCCCGACTTTTTCTTCAGCGACAGGTTTCTATTACCCAAAGTAAATGTACTTACAATTATAAGTTTTCTGTCTAAATAAATAATTTTATATAATATATATATTTATACAGGTATTAACACATTAAATGGTATAAGTATTAATATGTCAGAAAAGACACGATATTCATTAAGAATGCTATGTAATATGTAGTAAGATTGTTAATATATTCTTATTTACTATTTTATAGAACAAGTATATAAAAGAGTAAAAGCGATACTCGGTTAAATAAGTTGTTATTAAATAAGATGTAACATTTAGCGGAAAGCAAGATTAAAGAAATAAGGAAAGTCCGCTTTCCATATATTTTCATATATTTCCATACATTACCACTGTGAAATATTGTATATTTTATCTGTATGATATTGTAGTAAATTGTAAATCAAATGTAATAAATTATTAATTTCATTTGAAAGTTTAATTGTACGAAAGAGCATCGTGAAAATACAGTATTTTATATTTCGTATAGTATACGTATGTATCGTAACAAATAATAACAAATGTTCATCGCTATTATTATTATTATTATCACTTACATTGTTACATTGTCTCCAAGAAATGCGCGATGTCCCATGCACTGTATTTGCAAGTCTCCGAAAATCACCATTTTCCAAGCAAAACACTCGAATTCATAACATCACCATTTCAAATCGCACGACTAACGTCAACGACACCACCAACACGTTCATATCATTGTTACGTATGCATACGAGTGGCGCTCTCGTTTTTTCGTGAGAGCAAGCTGTCGGCGACATGTTATCGTTTTCTGGTCACGTGATCCAAATTAAATCTAGTGTGGCTAAAAATGGATAAATCGCGTGGAATTAAGACTACATTCTTTAATTGCCAAATACACTCGAAATAATTACGAAATTTATGAAATACGTTCAGTTTGCTCAGTTTATTTAGTGCATTTGTGTGAAGCTACACAATATATTACGGAAAGCTGTTACACCGGAACATGTGAATACTATAGCGGTCGTTTATTCATATGTCATACGTGATAACGGACGTGTTAATTACAGTCTTGTTAACTCTCAATTAATAGTATTAGGTCACAGATGATTACAAAAGTTCAGATTAGATCTGCATGTGTTAAGTTCTTTGAATTAATTTAATTTTAATAATAATCTCCGTATCTTATATATATACTACACGTACCATTAATGCTTTTTATTACATAAAACACGAAACCCTCGGATTAAGTATACAAAAAACGAATAATAATTTAATATATAATATTCAAAAATTGAATGATATAGTACAAAGTGTTATAACATAGGTACAACTCGATAATAGATTAGATGTAAGTTGTTAAGATGAATTCTAAAACTAAGTAAATTAATCTAACAGTAAAATGAAATATTCGAACAAAGTACATATGTATATGTATATAATACAATATATACACACATAATATATGTATGCACTTACATACTTCAAATGACAATTTAAGATATAGTCCACAATTGTTAAATTATCCAAGCTATTATGAACCATGTACAACATAAATACTCTAATTGAAAGATAATAACGTTAGCCATCGATTTGTATAACAACAGTCTTCCTATAAATCCACCTAAATGGAACTAAATAAATTGCCCGATATACCGAGTATGTAACTTTTAACAACCTAACCTTTTATGCACTTCGCTAGAGTCTCGTTACAAACGATAAACTTTCACGACACACAACACGTAAAACTGAAGAACAACACGGAAAACAGTGAATAAACCAATTGACGACCTAGGAGGACAGACACGAGTGAACGATAATCATGGGAAAACACACCCGTCGATGGCGGTTCGTCGAAAACTTTCGAACTGGCGAGCCGATGAATCGCAAGCGCCACCAACGAAGATGACTTTCTGATAGCTGAACGCGAACAATGCCCGTTATTCGCGAAGAGCGCATAAAATGGCGAATTGGTGTCTCTGTCAGCCGCATTAAAGTTTCCATGATCGGTGACCAGCATTGTTCGACCGTTTGCCAGCTTGTCGGATATATTTGATCGGCATTGTTGTACAAATTACATTCTCGTTGGTTCTTTCCCTGTTTTTTCTCCCTTTATTCGACGTTCGCAAATTCAATTCGACATTGTTGACACTCTCTCGACCCCGAATGCCGGGAAATTCAAACTTATATCGTTCCTGAATAGAAGAAATTGGCTGACTTTTTAGGAACTTTTTTTCCTTTTCGAGACACTCTAAGTGAATCTTCTTTGTCTTTAGCTTCTAGGATAATAGAATAGAATCTTTTATGGGTTCTTGTTTCAGAAAATAACCAATAGCGAGTTTTTGATGAGGAAATCTTGAAAAAAGATTATAGGTTATTCTGAAATCTATAAGCGGAACTCGTTTTTAAAAACTCTTGAGTTTAGATATTGTAAAAGTACTGAATATATAATATACTAACTACATTATATTTCATGCAACATTTAGCTATATAAAGATATTTTTATAAATTCACCTATAAAAGTTTTTATGAAATTAAAATACCGATATTTGCCAAATTTTTAAGAGACATAATGATATAAAATATATAATGATATAAAACTTACAGAAACGTACTATTATAGCCACTATAGAACAATATAATGAAACGTACATATGGCACACAATTTGCAAAATATTTGGTTCAATTTTTCGTAGCAGTCTATTTCTTCTTAAATTACTTTCTTCAACTATGCAATGCTTATTTGTTAGGTTATGAAGCCTAGCATCTTCTAATAGATCTTTATTGTACAAAAATATCGAAGATAAGCATATGTATAACGACGATACATTAAAAAAGAGGAAGCCCTCATGGGAAGAACATCGTCAAGACTAGCAGGTGTATTTTGAAACGAGCATAACTGATACGATACGAGTATAACTGAAGGTCGTTATGATAAGTCGAATGGATCGTACAGAATCGCTCGGAGGTTCGTAATATCTTTTTAAAACCACACTATTCATGGTAAACCGTGTTTTCCATGCCAAGTAACGTATCCAACGTTTTCTTATGGTGGCTAAAACAACGGCTGTTTCCCTTTCTTGCGTAGATAATAAAATTTCGCTCGTATCAGATAACGTTCGATCCATATTACAATACGTACTATCTGAGAAATATCGCGAACGAAAAATATTTCACCCTACTAAGTATCTCGCGCACTCGTTAGGCAAAAATTCATTTATCTCTTGTTTGCATTCGTTAACAAATGTACTCGTAATAATTAATAATTTATTACTTGGTAAATGTAGAGTATTTACTCGTGCATCATGACCGGAGAAAGCATTTACGCGAGTATTTACCTGGTACGGCGCGTAATGAATATTTAAAATAATTACCGCGATCACTTCCCATTTGTATTCATTCTATGAATTTCTTTCAGTTTCTGAACTCGTACCGTGGGTATTTTATTTATGTTTTCAAGCATTATATTGCATTTTCTTTCGCACGTTTCACACTTTTATATTGTTTCAATTTGCTTTAATATACCTTAATTTATTGAAATTTAAATAATATTTTATGCAAAAAATATTCAATCGTTCTATATCATACCATAAAAGTTTTGCTTGTCGTGAATGCATGGCCTATTTTACGGCGCTCCTTGACATTCTCGTATGTCAGAGGACGTTATCAAAGGAGAAGGAAACATTATTTTAGAAAGCATCGTAATCGGAAATCAACTTGTACGATTATTGACAGTAAAACTAAAACTTTCATTGAACGAATGCAAATATTTTTCGTTACTAGTACTCTTTCCCTTTCAACGAGACTAAAAATCTTCTATTCAAACATAACAATATATGTTTCTCCTATAATTGCATTCTAACTCTTGTAATATTTCATAACAAAACTAGAAAATCCAACACTTTCTACCATCTCGGCTTCCGAATTCTATAGGGTTTCATAATCATTTTTATACTAAAACAATAATACGAACAAATTGCTAAACAAACCCGAAATGTGCTATTAAAAATTCAAATCATCCAATAACAAGGCACACAAGAATAAAATGAATCGCGGCAGAATTCCATGAATAAAATTCCTGAGTATGTCTGTTACGCGAATTTTTGTCTACTGATTTATCCAGTAATCCAGAAGATCATCAGATGCACACATCGATAAATGCAAATAGATATATTTACATACGTGTAGATATGATGAACGAGAATGAAAGATGGAAAGTCGTATCGAGAGAGAGAGAGAGAGAGAGAGAGAGAGAGAGAGAGAGAGAGAGAGAGAGAGAGAGAGAGAGAGAGAGA